>CAJHNH020006668.1:1496982-1499482 GCA_905116865.2 Candidula unifasciata | reverse complement strand
GTGAGTGAGTGAAGTTGAACCCCACTAGGACCGCACACTGAGCGATCAACACCCGCTGAAGAAATGTACAAAATTCACTATTGGGACGAGAATCCCTAAGGTACCAATCCCAGAAAACCCCTTTCACAAGTAAAGTTATATTGGGGCACCCGACAAGTACAATGTAAACTGAAGTCCAAACACGAGGGGGGTGGGAGTATTTAAGCACTAGTTCTGGTCAGTCGTCCACTTCTGCACTCTAGTCTGGCTCTAAAACATGAGAGTTTTGCATGCATATCCGTTTTACAGATCCTGCTTATTTGTAATCAGACAGTTGGTTCCTCGCCTCTCAAACAGATGCACTTGGACTTCGAAGGAAACACCCTTAATCAGTCGACTTTTATGGCATGCTCTTTTGGAAGATCGTGGATCTGCCCCCCTCCCCTGCTGCGGACGATTTGTCTTGCGGTGGTTTCGACATTGGTAACCGAGAGCTGACCGTTCAGTAGCAAACTACTGCAAGTGCCTAGAAAAATCACAACAGCCAAAAAAAAAAAAAAAAATTGCTGTGGTTGGTTCTGCAATGTCACGTTAAGGCTACACAACTAGCTTTTTTAAAAAAACTTCTAAAAACCCTAGACCCACAGCCAATTTCCACTTTCTCTTACCTGCACTGATCTTCCCTCATCCACCATCTTACATTTTCAATTGTGTTTTGTTTGCTCAAACTTCATGATTCAACCGCAGAACTACTCACGCGCAATTAACCACCAGGTCAATAAATCACAACTCACACACCACACCCACCTGTATGCCTTGAACACACCCCGCTCACTCATCACCTCGTCATTACTCCTTGGAACGGGCCCCGAGTGAGTACACTTTAATGTGACTCAGGTGATGTTACCATAAAAATATCCTTCATCCTTGTACGTTTTTTTATTTATTTTTTTTTGATCGCTCCTGTTTGTGACAGGTCCCAGCCGTTAGCCACAGGGAGAAGAATATTAAACACTTTATTTGCTATTCCGATTTGAATCTGATGGGTTTTTTTCCCCTTCTTTTTTTTTTTCTTTCTGGTCCTTGATCGTTTCCTATTATTACTCATGACTCTAGGACTTGGGTATTAAAATAAAGAAGAACTGAATGGGATGTTTAGCTAATTGGGCATCATGGGTTGCCGTGACTCAGACTGAGGTTATGTTTCATTGAGACAAAAGCATAATGCTGTAGGTTGTTGTTCTATCTCTCTAATCTATCTATCTATCTATCTATCTATCTATCTATCTATCTATCTATCTATCTATCTATCTATCTATCTATCTATCTATCTATCTATCTATCTATCTATCTATCTATCTATCTATCTATCTATCTATCTATCTATCTATCTATCTATCTATCTATCTATCTATCTATCTATCTATCTATCTATCTATCTATCTATCTATCTATCTATCTATCTATCTATCTATCTATCTATCTATCTATCTATCTATCTATCTATCTATCTATCTATCTATCTATCTATCTATCTATCTATCTATCTATCTATCTATCTATCTATCTATCTATCTATCTATCTATCTATCTATCTATCTATCTATCTATCTATCTATCTATCTATCTATCTATCTATCTATCTATCTATCTATCTATCTATCTATCTATCTATCTATCTATCTATCTATCTATCTATCTATCTATCTGTCTGTCTGTCTGTCTGTCTATCTGTCGGTCGGTCGGTCGGTCGGTCGGTCGGTCGGTCGGTCGGTCGGTCGGTCGGTCGGTCGGTCGGTCGGTCGGTCGGTCGGTCGGTCGGTCGGTCGGTCGGTCGGTCGGTCGGTCGGTCGGTCGGTCGGTCGGTCTGTCTGTCTGTCTGTCTGTCTCTCTCTCTCTCTCTCTCTCTCTCTCTCTATCTATCTATCTATCTATCTATCTATCCATCCATCCATCTATCCATCTATCTATCTAGGTAATTTGTTGTTGAATGGGGGTGTGTTTATGTGTGTGCGAAGGTATGTGGGTGTGTGTGTGTGTGTCGCATGTGTATGTCTGTGAGTGTATCTGGGCGTGTGATTGTGTATGTGCGCGTTTGTCTGTGTGTGTATGTCTGCATTTGTTTCTATAGGTGTGTCTGAGTGTCTATATCAGTATGTTTTTATGTGTATGGTATGTGCGTGTGTATGTGGGTATGTAGGTATGCATGTGAGTGAATGGGGTGTGTTTATGTGTGTGTTAAGGTATGTGATTATGTTTAAGTGAGTGGGTCTGTGTGTGTGTGTGTGTGTGTGTGTGTATGTGTGTGTGTGCATGCATTTTACCACCCATGCTTTTGTGCTTTTTTTTTCTCTTTAAAAAAAAAAAAAATTCATAATATGCATTTTATAATATGAATATAACATGCTTATTGATAAAATACAGCTGCAGTGTAAAAGATGGGTGTTCGGAAGGGCCGCATGTAAGACGGGCCTACGTGCCCAATTTGTGACCCTTTGAAAATACAGTTCTATCTATCTAT
>CAJHNH020006668.1:1477911-1496965 GCA_905116865.2 Candidula unifasciata | reverse complement strand
TCCCGTTCGCTGCCCGTAGCGGCTTTGAACCGTTTTCTGAGGGCATTTTGTCTGCCCGACACTTCAAGAATGTCCCTCTGCCTCCTGCTAGTATTCTGCTTGGCACCCGGCTGTGACCTTTACTACTGTCCCGAACTCGCGGGAGCAGTGTTCATAAATTACATCACCAAATTTAGTAAGCTTGTCGCCTAGCGACTTCTTGTTTAGAGTTTGTTTAAGTATCTCACATAATGTAGCCTCCAACTTGCACCACACCACCTTCTCGCTCGCAGGTGGAAACCTGATCTTGGAACGCACTTCTTCAGAAATCATCAAAGGTGCTCCTCCGCAGTCGACGTCATGGGCCTCTCCGGGCGAGTGGGGTTCACCCTGCCCGTCGTACCCTGACGACTCAGAAACAACCACAGGAGTGGTAGTTTTGCGACGGCGTTTACTGCGTGGAGCACCCTCGCATTTCATTCTTCCGGCATGTGTTCTCAGACCATGCAACCCCGTGAAGCTTTTCCCACATGTACAGAGCCAGCCCGGACGTTGGGCGAGTATCTCAGTCCGAGAAGAAGATAAAGTAAACCCTATCCCCAAAATAAGCCCTAGATAAGATCGTCAACTAGAATTTCGATATCTCTCGTGCATTCAAATCTTTCTTTTAAACATTGTTGTTCATATTTTGAATAAAATATTTCAAGTGCTTAGGTCCTCTGGTGGTTTTAATCCCGTTCTGGACGACATGAATGATATATATCTTACGCTATAACCTGTCTGCTCTACTTGTGGGCTCCAGTAATGTCCGTGCAGTTCTAAAAGTAGAATTCGTCGTCACGAGCGTCGTCATCATCATCATCCTCACTATCGTCGCCATCATCATCATCCTCACTATCGTCGCCATCATCATCATGCTCACTATCGTCGCCATCATCATGCTCACTATCGTCATCATCATCATGCTCACTATCGTCATCATCATCATGCTCACTATCGTTATCATCATCATGCTCACTATCGTCGTCATCATCATGCTCACTATCGTCATCATCATCATCCTCACTATCGTCGCCATCATCATCACGCTCACTATCGTCGCCATCATCATCATGCTCACTATCGTCGCCATCATCATCATCCTCCGTATCGTCGCCATCATCATCATGCTCACTATCGTCGCCATCATCATCATTATCCTCACTATCGTCGCAATCATCATCATGCTCACTATTGTCGCCATCATCATCATTATCCTCACTATCGTCGTCATCATCATCATTATCCTCACTATCGTCGCCATCATCATCATTATCCTCACTATCGTCGTCATCATCATCATGCTCACTATTGTCGTCATCATCATCATTATCCTCACTATCGTCGTCATCATCATCATTATCCTCACTATCGTCGCCATCATCATCATTATCCTCACTATCGTCGTCATCATCATCATGCTCACTATCGTCGTCATCATCATCATTATCCTCACTATCGTCGCCATCATCATCATTATCCTCACTATCGTCGTCATCATCATCATGCTCACTATTGTCGCCATCATCATCATGCTCACTATCGTCGCCATCATCATCATGCTCACTATCGTCGTCATCATCATCATGCTCACTATCGTCGCCATCATCATCATGCTCACTATCGTCGTCATCATCATCATGCTCACTATCGTCGCCATCATCATGCTCACTATCGTCGTCATCATCATGCTCACTATCGTCGTCATCATCATCATGCTCACTATCGTCGTCATCATCATGCTCACTATCGTTATCATCATCATGCTCACTATCGTCGTCATCATCATCATGCTCACTATCGTTATCATCATCATGCTCACTATCGTTATCATCATCATGCTTACTATCGTCGCCATCATCATCATGCTCACTATCGTCGTCATCATTATCATGCTCACTATCGTCGCCATCATCATCATGCTCACTATCGTCGCCATCATCATCATGCTCACTATCGTCGTCATCATCATCATGCTCACTATCGTCGCCATCATCATCATGCTCACTATCGTCGCCATCATCATCATCCTCACTATCGTCGTCATCATCATCATGCTCACTATCGTCGTCATCATCATCATGCTCACTATCGTCGTCATCATCATCATGCTCACTATAGTCGCCATCATCATCATGCTCACTATCGTCGCCATCATCATCATCCTCACTATCGTCGTCATCATCATCATGCTCACTATCGTCGCCATCATCATCATGCTCACTATCGTCGTCATCATCATCATGCTCACTATCGTCATCATCATCATGCTCACTATCGTCGCCATCATCATCATGCTCACTATCGTCGTCATCATCATCATGCTCACTATCGTCGCCATCATCATCATGCTCACTATCGTCGCCATCATCATCATGCTCACTATCGTCGTCATCATCATCATGCTCACTATCGTCGCCATCATCATCATGCTCACTATCGTCGCCATCATCATCATCCTCACTATCGTCGTCATCATCATCATGCTCACTATCGTCGCCATCATCATCATGCTCACTATCGTCGCCATCATCATCATGCTCACTATCGTCGCCATCATCATCATCCTCACTATCGTCGTCATCATCATCATGCTCACTATCGTCGCCATCATCATCATGCTCACTATCGTCGTCATCATCATCATGCTCACTATCGTCATCATCATCATGCTCACTATCGTCGTCATCATCATGCTCACTATCGTCGTCATCATCATGCTCACTATCGTCGTCATCATCATGCTCACTATCGTCGCCATCATCATCATGCTCACTATCGTCGTCATCATCATCATGCTCACTATCGTCGCCATCATCATCATGCTCACTATCGTCGCCATCATCATCATGCTCACTATCGTCGTCATCATCATCATGCTCACTATCGTCGCCATCATCATCATGCTCACTATCGTCGCCATCATCATCATCCTCACTATCGTCGTCATCATCATCATGCTCACTATCGTCGCCATCATCATCATGCTCACTATCGTCGCCATCATCATCATGCTCACTATCGTCGCCATCATCATCATCCTCACTATCGTCGTCATCATCATCATGCTCACTATCGTCGCCATCATCATCATGCTCACTATCGTCGTCATCATCATCATGCTCACTATCGTCATCATCATCATGCTCACTATCGTCGTCATCATCATGCTCACTATCGTCGTCATCATCATGCTCACTATCGTCGTCATCATCATGCTCACTATCGTCGTCATCATCATGCTCACTATCGTCGTCATCATCATCATGCGTCTCGTCACTATGCTCACTATCGTCGTCATCATCATGCTCACTATCGTCGTCATCATCATGCTCACTATCATGCTCACTATCGTCGTCATCATCATGCTCACTATCGTCGTCATCATCATGCTCACTATCGTCGCCATCATCATCATGCTCACTATCGTCGCCATCATCATGCTCACTATCGTCGCCATCATCATCATGCTCACTATCGTCGTCATCATCATCATGCTCACTATCGTTATCATCATCATGCTCACTATCGTCGCCATCATCATGCTCACTATCGTTATCATCATCATGCTCACTATCGTCATCATCATCATGCTCACTATCGTCGCCATCATCATGCTCACTATCGTCGTCATCATCATCATGCTCACTATCGTCGCCATCATCATCATGCTCACTATCGTCGCCATCATCATCATGCTCACTATCGTCGCCATCATCATCATGCTCACTATCGTCGTCATCATCATCATGCTCACTATCGTTATCATCATCATGCTCACTATCGTCGCCATCATCATGCTCACTATCGTTATCATCATTATGCTCACTATCGTCGTCATCATCATGCTCACTATCGTCGCCATCATCATGCTCACTATCGTCACATCATCATCATGCTCACTATCGTCATCATCATTATGCTCACTATCGTCGTCATCATCATCATCATGCTCACTATCGTCGCCATCATCATGCTCACTATCGTCATCATCATGCTCACTATCGTCGCCATCATCATTATCCTCACTATCGTCGCCATCATCATCATCATTATCCTCACTATCGTCGCCATCATCATCCTCACTGTCGCTCACTCATCGTCGCCATCATCATTATCCTCACTATCGTCGCCATCATCATCATGCTCACTATCGCCGCCATCATCATGCTCACTATCGTCGCCATCATCATCATTATCCTCACTATCGTCGTCATCATCATCATGCTCACTATCGTCGCCATCATCATCATGCTCACTATCGTCGTCATCATCATCATGCTCACTATCGTCGCCATCATCATGCTCACTATCGTCGTCATCATCATGCTCACTATCGTCGTCATCATCATCATGCTCACTATCGTCGTCATCATCATGCTCACTATCGTTATCATCATCATGCTCACTATCGTCGTCATCATCATCATGCTCACTATCGTTATCATCATCATGCTCACTATCGTTATCATCATCATGCTTACTATCGTCGCCATCATCATCATGCTCACTATCGTCGTCATCATTATCATGCTCACTATCGTCGCCATCATCATCATGCTCACTATCGTCGCCATCATCATTATGCCTCACTATCGTCGTCATCATCATCATGCTCACTATCGTCGCCCATCATCATCATGCTCACTATCGTCGCCATCATCATCATCCTCACTATCGTCGTCATCATCATCATGCTCACTATCGTCGTCATCATCATCATCATGCTCACTATCGTCGTCATCATCATCATGCTCACTATCGTCGCCATCATCATCATGCTCACTATCGTCGCCATCATCATCATCCTCACTATCGTCGTCATCATCATCATGCTCACTATCGTCGCCATCATCATCATGCTCACTATCGTCGTCATCATCATCATGCTCACTATCGTCATCATCATCATGCTCACTATCGTCGCCATCATCATCATGCTCACTATCGTCGTCATCATCATCATGCTCACTATCGTCGCCATCATCATCATGCTCACTATCGTCGCCATCATCATCATGCTCACTATCGTCGTCATCATCATCATGCTCACTATCGTCGCCATCATCATCATGCTCACTATCGTCGCCATCATCATCATCCTCACTATCGTCGTCATCATCATCATGCTCACTATCGTCGCCATCATCATCATGCTCACTATCGTCGCCATCATCATCATGCTCACTATCGTCGCCATCATCATCATCCTCACTATCGTCGTCATCATCATCATGCTCACTATCGTCGCCATCATCATCATGCTCACTATCGTCGTCATCATCATCATGCTCACTATCGTCGTCATCATCATCATGCTCACTATCGTCGTCATCATCATGCTCACTATCGTCGTCATCATCATGCTCACATCGTCGTCATCATCATGCTCACATCGTCGCCATCATCATCATGCTCACTATCGTCGTCATCATCATCATGCTCACTATCGTCGCCATCATCATCATGCTCACTATCGTCGCCATCATCATCATGCTCACTATCGTCGTCATCATCATCATGCTCACTATCGTCGCCATCATCATCATGCTCACTATCGTCGCCATCATCATCATCCTCACTATCGTCGTCATCATCATCATGCTCACTATCGTCGCCATCATCATCATGCTCACTATCGTCGCCATCATCATCATGCTCACTATCGTCGCCATCATCATCATCCTCACTATCGTCGTCATCATCATCATGCTCACTATCGTCGCCATCATCATCATGCTCACTATCGTCGTCATCATCATCATGCTCACTATCGTCATCATCATCATGCTCACTATCGTCGTCATCATCATGCTCACTATCGTCGTCATCATCATGCTCACTATCGTCGTCATCATCATGCTCACTATCGTCGTCATCATCATCATGCTCACTATCGTCGTCATCATCATGCTCACTATCGTCTCGTCATCATCATGCTCACTATCGTCGTCATCATCATGCTCACTATCGTCGTCATCATCATGCTCACTATCGTCGTCATCATCATGCTCACTATCGTCGTCATCATCATGCTCACTATCGTCGTCATCATCATGCTCACTATCGTCGCCATCATCATCATGCTCACTATCGTCGCCATCATCATCATGCTCACTATCGTCGCCATCATCATCATGCTCACTATCGTCGTCATCATCATCATGCTCACTATCGTTATCATCATCATGCTCACTATCGTCGCCATCATCATGCTCACTATCGTTATCATCATCATGCTCACTATCGTCATCATCATCATGCTCACTATCGTCGCCATCATCATGCTCACTATCGTCGTCATCATCATCACGCTCACTATCGTCGCCATCATCATCACGCTCACTATCGTCGCCATCATCATCATGCTCACTATCGTCGCCATCATCATCATGCTCACTATCGTCGTCATCATCATCATGCTCACTATCGTTATCATCATCATGCTCACTATCGTCGCCATCATCATGCTCACTATCGTTATCATCATTATGCTCACTATCGTCATCATCATCATGCTCACTATCGTCGCCATCATCATGCTCACTATCGTCGTCATCATCATCATGCTCACTATCGTCGCCATCATCATTATGCTCACTATCGTCGTCATCATCATGCTCACTATCGTCATCATCATGCTCACTATCGTTATCATCATCATGCTCACTATCGTCATCATCATGCTCACTATCGTCGCCATCATCATTATCCTCACTATCGTCATCATCATCATGCTCACTATCGTCGCCATCATCATTATCCTCACTATCGTCGCCATCATCATTATCCTCACTATCGTCGCCATCATCATCATGCTCACTATCGTCGCCATCATCATTATCCTCACTATCGTCGCCATCATCATCATGCTCACTATCGCCGCCATCATCATGCTCACTATCGTCGCCATCATCATCATTATCCTCACTATCGTCGCCATCATCATCATCCTCACTATCGTCGTCATCATCATCAACCTCACTATCGTCGCCATCATCATCATGCTCACTATCGTCGCCATCATCATCATCCTCACTATCGTCACCATCATAATCATGCTCACTATCGTCGCCATCATCATCATCCTCACTATCGTCGCCATCATCATCATGCTCACTATCGTCGCCATCATCATCATGCTCGTCATAAGCCTTGCTGTCTGGCTTGGGTGATAATGCTTGGCTTGCTTCGCGAAAAATAAAATTCGTGACGTTCAACATTCATCCTAACGGGAAGCATTAGGTTATAATCGTGACTGGGTTATGTGCGCTATATAAAATGACTTAGCATTGCTCGTCACCAAGTAGTCCTGAAAAGGACTCTTGCATTTTCTATGCCATCAAAGGAAACAGACCCAAAAAGGGTACTGACCGGGTGGTAATGCTTCTCCGCACTTTGCAATCTCAGACAGCGTGCATCAATTGCCGTTCTGACAACCTTAATTTAAATCATTGGGGTTATGACTGTCTAGTTCCATTACTGATACTCGGAAATAGAAGCAGACGACAGTGAAATCTGGACAGTTGGCAGATTAATGAAATATTATTTGGAAGCGACAAAAAAGTAATTTCATAGATGAATGTTGAGAATACCCTGAATATATAAAAAGAGTAATGAAGATGACGTGAAAGAAATAGACTCACAAATAGCACTGATTGCCCACTTCAGAATGAGACAATCTACATTCTTTTCTCATGTCATGAGAAGGAGAAAAAGGGGAGTACATTGTGACGGTGGGATAGTTGGAGGTAAAAAGAGGCAGAGGGAGGCTCAGAGAAAAGATCCTAGTCAATCTATTTGACACCATGGCATACAAGACCACATGTGTCAGAACTGATTGAAAGTACAAGAGAAAGAATGCTGGGAATATGCATGACTGCTAACACAACACGGCATCAACTATTTAAAAAAAAAGAAGACGAAAATAAAATGTTACTAAGGTAACCGGAGACAAAATACTAAAAATTTGGCAAGAAAAACGTTAGCGGCAAACATTACCGTGTTACTGTTGTATTGTATACTATACAAAATTGCTAACCTAACTTATTCACGATAAATTGACTGTCCTTCTAAGAATAGAGTTTGACCACAGAATCATTCATTAATTACGAGTAGTTATTTATCTTAGCAGACACGTCGTCTTCTTTTCAGCCCAATTGTAAGTGTAGACTGGATTAGTTGATTGATTTCAGGACTATCTCGCGGCACTCTTAAACAGACCATTATAACCTGTAGCTCGTCTTCAAGAATACAACAGAATAGTGGGTTAAATCCCATTAGCACCACACACTGAACGATTAACCCCCGATTACACAAAGTGCAAAACGTCTCTTTTTTGATGAGAAGCCCCAGGTACAAATATCCAAAACCTCGTACAATCACTACGTTATTTAATGGATCCCGTACCGCACCTAGGACGCCAGCCTTCTCTGTGCTGGTTTTACAGAGCATCATACAAGACTTCTGCTCCACGTCCTTGTCGTGCGCTTGGGATAATAACTTAAATGAGTATTACCTGAGATAGAAAAGATCTCAAAATACCATTGGCCCCACTTGCGTTTGGACCAAACAGGAGAAGCCATGCCTGATGCGTGTCTCTCTATACTCTCGGTCTAAGAGCAAAGTTGAAACAACGTTAAAGATGTGTAACGTCATGAAGAAGAATGAGCTTATTTGTGTGTTCATCAAAGTCCTGGACCTTCGAGCTGCTCCCTGCTGATCTCTGGAGTGCGGAAGCACCCATGACAAGTGGAAAACTCAACATACGGTTGTGAGGTTAGGCGGTCATGTGCAGGGTGTGACGATTCCTCGGGTGAGCCCAGGACTAAAGCATCTGGTGTCGGCCCTGCATCTTTAAAAGCCTCTTTGAATGGCGGGGAATGCCCATGATCTGCCCCTGTTCACTATCGAACTAGTCGGCATAATGAAAGCTTTAGAGATAGCCGCAGAAAATCCGGCTTTGAAATTGACAATAACGACAGATTCTTGTTCATCAGTACAATCACTAGAAGACTATACCAAAGGAAGTAGGTCAGATATTAAAGAAGAGAAAATAACACTAATCACGGAACTTAGGAACAACGAATGTCAGATCACCACAGCATGGGTTCCGTTGGATACAGACATAGTCAGTAATGAAATAGCGAAAGATACTAGCAACCATAATATAATAGAATTAGGCATAAGAAAAACTGAGGAAAAGAGTCAAATAAAACGGTATATTACAGGAATGTGAAAGACACAGTGGGAATGGAATGCTACGGGCAGAAGGGAGTGTGAATTTTTGAGAGAACCCGCCCTGATATCACAAATCTCAGACAACACCAAAATTCCAGCAGAAAACAAATTATAGACATTAAGACTCAGATACTGGAAAGCCAAATCTACCGCACCAATATGCTTAGACTGCTTCCAGGAAAACACAATAGACCACTTCCTGCTAACATGCACCCTAAATAAACAGGAAAGAAAACCACTGAAAGATTATTTTCATAAACTAAATAAGTCCTTGACATGCAGGGAATGCTTATATGTTGAAAGTAATGAGAACATACACAAACAAATAAAGAAATTCATTTGCAGGACGCGCAGAAATATATGTCTTTATAAAAAAAAGATATAAAACAGGAACGGTAAGGTGATTAAAAAAACAGGAGTTGAAAAGAATAAGAAATAAAAGAGAAGGAATTATATTATGTGAAACAACGTAAACTGATCAAAACCTGCCTAACTATTTTCTTATAGTAATGGATATTGAGAAAGTGTCAAGTATACAAACCAAAAGACCCAAACTAGTAACCACAGAGCAAATAATACAAAATGGGCAAAATTTTAGAGTGTATCATAAGCAACAATGGTACCCATTTAAGGCTGGGTCGACATGGAAGCTAGGGGTTTTTTTTTTTGAAAAAAAAAAAAACAAAAAAAAACAATCAAGTCCGCCTCCGTAGGGATCCGAGGCCATAGGCTTCTGATCCGCAGGCGAGCGTTTCCCCGCTACACCATAGCGGCTCATTTGAGTGTATATGTATATATATATATATATATATATATATATATATATATATATATATATATATATATACTTATCAATGTGTCTGTATGTGCAAAAACTATACACGTGCGTGCACACGTGTGCAAGTATATATATTTATATACACGTAACAGTAAATGTATGTTTATATATGTATGTGTGGATATACATACATACACATATATATGTGCGTGTGTGGATATATATATATATATATATATATATATATATACATATATGGTGCATACCAGCCCCTTTCCCTACTAGAGTACTGGTCCAGGCCACTCGTTTTGGTGAAATTAAAACTTTATGGTCAACATACTTGGCACAAAGAAACCAAACCACAAATATTGCCGATATCGCTCGCAAGAATAATGGCTGGATGGACTGAGGGCCAGCAACAATGACAGATTGTCTTTCATCAGTGCTATCACTAGGAAACTGTACCAACAGAAGTAGCCCAGACATCAAAGAGGAGATATAATACTAGTCACACAGATTAGGAGGGAGTCGCCGTGGTATAGCGGCTAGACGTTCGCTTGCGGATCGGAAGGTTGTCAGTTTGGACCCTGAAGGAGCCTGACTTTTTTCATAAATGACTTTTTCTCCCAGGTCAACCTAGCCTAGAGTGGGTAACAGGTACAATCCTGGGTAGTTTCGAGAAAATTGCCTGCAAGTGTGTTCATGAGATGAACAAACTATAGCACTAGAGTTCAGTGGCACGGGAGTTCTTATTTTCGTGCACAACAGCTCCTACCTTTCCTCAACAATCTACAATCAGCACTAGAGTTCAAAAGCATGGAAGTGTTCATAATCATACACACCAGT
Source organism: Candidula unifasciata (assembly GCA_905116865.2). Classification (NCBI taxonomy): domain Eukaryota; kingdom Metazoa; phylum Mollusca; class Gastropoda; order Stylommatophora; family Geomitridae; genus Candidula; species Candidula unifasciata. Next base: position 1,486,083 of record CAJHNH020006668.1, on the reverse strand, counting down.
CCACTCCCACCCCTCACTCCCCCCTCCAGTAACCCTTACCCTCTCTTATAATGAGAGCCATGGGATTTCCAAAACATCCGGTGCACTTAATGGAATCTCTTTACCATGAACAACAAGCAGCGGTCAGAGTAGCTGGTGAAACACCAGAATTGTTTGAAGTGCAGAAAGGAGTTAGGAAGGGCTGCCTTCTCCCCCCCCCCTCTTTAACATATATGCTGAAAATCTTATGAGAAAAGCAGTTAGCGATGAAGCATATGAGAGCTTTGACCCACTAAATATTGGAGGTAATCCTATCCCAGAACTCAGAAATGCAGATGACACAGTTCTTCTTTCTAACAGCGTACATAGTTTAGAAAAGTTCATTCTGGCCTTCAAAAAAGCACAGCAAAGAAGTGAATCTGTTTCTGAATTAAAAAAAAAATGTCCTCAGTAAATTCGGCACACAAACCACATATCACAAAATCTAATATCACATATCTAAAATGAAGAAATAGAAAATGTAACAAATTTCGAATACTTGGGCTCTTTAGTGAACAGCAGTTTCGACTGCTCGAAAGCAGTCAGAAGAAGACTTGCATTGGCAATGCAGAGATTAAACAGCTTGAAGAACCTATGGCAAAGCGCTAGTAAATTGGTTAAAGTAAAAATCTTGAGCTCATGCATTTTTCCTTTGGCAACTTACGGTTGCGAGTCCTAGACTCTCACTCAGTCACTGAAGAAAAAGATTGGAGCATTTGAATTGAAATATTATAGAACAATTGTGTCGACCCCCTCGAATATGGATACAAGACATTAAAAAAACATTGACATTGAAAGCACATGGGGCCGGAGAGTTGGCTAGGGAGAAGGGATACTTTCAGGCATGCCGTGAAGAGAGCGACGTTCTGTAAATGTAATACCGGGGTGCCGTGTTTGGGTATTCTTGCTTTGGTTCAGACAGTGGTACCGAGAGCCAAAGGTCTAGAAAGCAATGGCAAACTACTGACTTAAATTTGCCTAGAAAAACAACAACAGCCAAAAAATGCTGAGGATGGTTCTTCAACGTCCTGTTAAGGATATACAACTAACTAGTATTTTTTTAAACCCTCACCAGGTGCTATTAACACTTCTTAGCCAACATACTTAACACGCACAAAATAGACCACAATTGTAGCCGAAACTCCTCGCAGTGGTCGATTTTTGGGGGGGTTTATTTCCATAAAAGAATAGATAAATGGATATTTTAACTACACGCGCGAAAAACCTGTAGACAAAGAGACAAGGAGGACCTCCCCCCCCCCCCCCCCCCCCGAAAAAAAATTAGACAACATCATGTCTCATGAAACAATGGTCACAGTCATCAGAGAGATCAATGTCTTCTTTTGAAGTCAGAGTACATTCTCCCGAGAGGCAGGGAACAAAAACTGCACACAAATAACCAAGTAAAACGGATGTACACGAAAAACTTGGGTCATGGTAAAAAAGCAAAGTCCAAATGGACGAACAACCAGGTCTTTCAACAAAAATTCACAGCCTTTGAACGCAAAGAAAAATATTTGGGATCCCTACGGTGACAAAGGAACCTAAAGTCCAACAGATATTTTATGTAAAAGCAGATTTTGACAAAAGAAAAGAAAAAAAAAGCCACGGATTTACTAATGGTTAAATTTAAAAAAAAAAAGTACATTGGAATCGAAAAAAGCGTATAGCCCCCTTCCCCCCCCCCCCCCCCCCGCCCGCCTTTTTTCAATGGATATCACGTACCCATTACATTTTCTCCACGGACTGCAGGAGTCCGAGGACCACTAATAGAGAACCACTGCACTAGAAGATAATTGGCTCAGTGCTTGAACCTTAAGGCACAGGAAAGGGGTCGATTGGACTGAGTCACCAAGTTCCATTAGTGCTCCGATGTCCTTCTCAGGATCACACTGTGTGGCTTCTTGAGCGCTCTGGGTGTCTTTTTTTTTTCCTTCAGTTAGAAGCGTCAGAGCTCAGTGTACGAATTCAGTAGAGCTAGAGTTAGTTGCGTATCCTTTACAGAACGTTGCAGAACCAACCACAGAAATATCTTTTATTTTTTAGCTGTTGTACTTTTTTCTAGGTAAATTTACGCCCAATAGTTTAGAACTAGTGTAGACAAGAACAAACTCTCATATTGTTAACTTGCCTGACCCTGGCCTTCTCTCAAATTGACAGTCACAATCATAGTCTTGAGAGACGCGTTGAGTCATATATAGTATGAACAGACAATCAAATTGTTAAAACCAGCACATTTTTAATCTTCTAGTTTTGTCTTTATGTCCCAGTTGAGCATTAGCCATCATCCAATACATTCCATCCTTTTCAAGACTTGTTTTCTGTTCATGGTCGGTAAGATTTCTGAGCTACACATTTTTGTGTTCGAATATAGCTGTTGTCACGCGAATCCTTATACACCTTTTACGACCTGCATGAGAGATAATAATGTTTTATATGTGATTCCTATACAGACCCCCGCAATAAATTAACGACTTGGGTGTAGTTCTGTTGTATACTGAGTTAACCTGAAGACATACTGATTTTTCAACGTTTCAGCTACTAGTCACATATTCCATGTGCCCCTTCCCCTCCCTCCCACATGTGTCTATACTAAACTGATATTCTCATCATCCTAATCATCATCATCCTCCTCTTTGTCCTCTCTCGATGCTATACGTCACATAGGGCACACAGACTAGTCCCCCACTGCGATCTATCCCGGGCAATACTTTCAATAGCATGGAGGAAATTCAATCCAACACCTTTGACCTCTCTCAAAAACGTTATTCTCAGGGTTTCTGTTAGACGCCTCGTTTCTTCAGTCCATTTGTTTTCTATTCCTGTGATTGTTTAGCTGTTCACTGTCCGCTTTTCTGTAGCATAGTTTATTTTGTTTTACTGGATCACGTAGCTTGTCCCTCACGCCAAACACCCCCCACCCTCCCCTCTGTAGCATAGTTTATTTTGTTTTACTGGATCACGTAGCTTGTCCCTCACGCCAAACACCCCCCCCCCCTTTTTCCCCCTTTATTTTTCTCATCCTGGCTAGGGCCGGCAGTAGCAAAGATGAAACTGATATACAGTGGAATTCCAATATTTCTCCAAGCCTATATTCATCTTTTTTTTTTTTAAATTAGTCCTGTTTGTTGTTGTTGTTGAAATTGGTGTATGATAATTTCTCCGAAAAGAGCTCAAGGGGCCTTGGCACCAATAGCTCCGGTGCGTTTAGTAACAGAAGCAACAAAAGCAGAGAAAATAAAAATAAACAGCAACCAAAACAGAAATCCCAAGAACAACAACAACAAAAATAACAACAGCCGTTGCATAAACTCATTCCTAGTAATGAGTTCTTGCATTTCTTCCGGCCAATAGACATATTTAAAATTGACAACGGTCTGGGATAAACAAGTTAATGCACTTTCAATAGGTTAGCTTTAATTAATTTATATGCTTGTTATAACGAAGATGTAATACAAGTCATAGCAGTTTACAACGGGGGTATTTTGCTACAGACATCAATGTATCGGCAAATGACTTTTCTGAATGACTTTTCCTTTGTTTTTGTTGCTTTTCTTCTTCTTGTAGTATATAAGGGTGTAAGTATGTGTGTATGTGTGTGTGTGTATGTGTGTGTGTGTATGTGTGTATGAATGGATGTAAATGTATAGGCGTGCTGTGTCTGTGTATGTATGGGCTTAGAAAAGTGTACGTGTATATTCGGAGTGTGTATGATGGTTTATACATGATGTTTGTATGCATTTTTTCATAACGTATTTTTTTTTTTTTTTTTGGGTGGAAACATAACATGCCTTACTAATAATATGCAATTGGGTCTGAAAGATGAGTGCTTAAGAGGACCGAATGTAAGACGGGCCTGCGTGCCCAACTTGTAACCCTTCTTCTTCTTCTTCTTCTTCTTCTTCTTCTTCTTCTTCTTCTTCTTCTTCTTCTTCTTCTTCTTCTTCTTCTAGTCCTCCTTCTACGCTTTTTCTTTCCGTCTCCTCGCCATCTTATTCTCCTTTTCTTTTTATTATTTGGGATTCGCAGTGGCGTAGCGGCTAAACGCTCGAGTGCAAATCGGAAGGTCGTGGGTTCGCTCCCAAAATTTCCATAACTCCCAGGTCGACCCAGCCTTGAGTGGGTACCGGGTACAGTCCCGGGAAGTAAAGGTGGCTGGCATGATGCTGACCACATCACCTATCTTGTGCCGAAGTCTATAGAAATAAAAGGTCTAGCCCTCTATGGCCTATACTCCTAAAGACGTGGAGAAGGGACCTATTACCTTTACTTTTACTGTCACCTTATTAATGTCTATTTCTTCCCTTTTTTAGACTCCTCCGTCATCAAGCGTCTGAGGTCTGAAGCAAATATAGACCATTCTGACATACCCCCCCCCCCCCTTCCCTGTTATCTGACATTATTATGCTGTTGGTATTAATTATATGGCGACGCTGTGGCTTAGAGGTTAGTGAATGCGTTTAACAATTTCACGAGCACTAGGATTCGATTTCTGCGGCTAACTTCCCGGAAAAAAAAAATTTGTTTTTGTGACTTGTAGTACAGTCGTACAAAAATTGCACAAGTGGTCTCACCATGTGATGTTACCAATGACAGCAACACGTACACATTAGCCACGGTTGTGTGTGGAGGAGACGGTACATAAATAAGTGAAGAACAAATAATTATATCGTTATCTGCCCCCTAGTGATGTTTTTCACTCACCTACAGTCATTCTCTATTTTTTTTTTAATTATCTATCACTGGTAACATTTCTAAAATTAAACAAAACTTAACCATTGCGAGTGCTAACAATTGCCATATTTTCAGTCTTATCAAAACTTTGAAAAAAAAAAAAAATTCTCTACAGACAATGTTAAATACAGTGCCTTGATCAGTTTAAGACAACTCATTCCATTTATTACGAATGAATAATAAGTAAAGACAAGTAAAAGACCCCTTTCCCGCATGTAGGGGCAGACCTATATTCTATAGACCAATCGGCACTCAGTGGGTGATGTAGTCAGCATCACGCCAGCCGCCTTTACTTCCCAGGACTTTACCTGGTACCCCTGGATCGACTTGGAGCCAAAGTTATATTTGATAGAAAGCCTTACTCCGTCAGGACCTGAACTCATTGCAGTCAGATCCGCAGGCGACCGTTTAACTGGTACACCACTGCGGCAATGATATACATGGGAACATGATTTATTTTTCTTCTAAATGGTACCATTACCTGCTATATTAGAGAATAATTTGTGATAAAAAAACTACAAATAAAAATTACCATCATACTTACTCAGTTGTCACAATTAGTTACCAGTTAGCCACACGCATAATCATAAGGGATTGAATAAACTTATCAAAAGTATTTTGTGTTGAGATTCGCCCTAGTTCACTTCGATAACCGGATACAAAAGAAATCCAACACTGAACTTTTCTAGCAAGATATACAAAACGTTGCTTGAAATATCGATACGTCTTACAGTAAGCTTCCGGTGACGACAAAGCTTCAAATGTGATATAACCTCGTAACATGCATCGCTATGTGATAACACGCAGAATTCCTTTTTCTAACACTTGATAAAAATTGGTCGGTAAGGGGAAAAAACCTGCTGTTTAGCCACATGTGTATAATCTTCGCTGGTAATCGATTACTTCCTAAAACGACAGTAGGACAAGGAAGAGTATCTGTGGGTTTATTGAACAATCCTACTTGCTTAACTCTGGCGGGAAATTGATTCAAGCGAATTACAAGCCTGAAGGGTGATGCTGTCCTGCGAGCACTGTTGCAGGTTGGTGAGGTTTCTATAGCCCGATGGCATGTTATCACAATTGACATCCCTGCATATCGAGCATTCAAGTGCATGCTTAATCTCGCGAAGCAGCAGCTCCCAGAAAGTACTGATTGTTCCCCAAAAACCAGGACTGTCAAACTGGCCTTCAACTGTTATTGTAGAGATTTGTATATCAGAAATAACGCTCCAACCAAATATATCAAATTTTGAACCTCCAAGCAGCGGCAGATGACGCATCCGCTGACAATTATAATTTTATGACAGTGGATTTAACACACACCCAGACATACCCAGACACACATCCATCCACACTCACACCCACCCACACACACCTACACACACATCCACACACCCACACCCACCCCACACCCATACACACACACACACATATATATATATATATATATATATATATATATATATATATATATATATATATATATATATAACTATTATCTCTTTCCGTTATGTATTTGGTTAGCTGTCAGGTGGGCCGTGAAACAATTCCACCTGTTCGTGTGGGCCGTGAGTATAAACAAGCTGAGGAATACTGGTCTAGAGGGAGTCTGATGATCGAATCATCAGATAAGAATACCTTCAAACCAGGGCCAGGAGTGCTGACACAAACAAACCATTACAGGAGCTAAATGGGCCTTTACAGAGTTACAGGGTCCTCTGCTTTACATACATGGTTACAGGGTCCTTTGCTTCACATACACGGTTACATAGTCCTTTACTTTACATACACGGCTACATGGTACTTTACATACACGGTTACAGGGTCCTTTACTTTACATACACGGATACATGGTCATTTACTTTACATACACGGATACATGGTCATTTACTTTACATACACGGATACCTGGTCATTTACTTTACATACACGGTTACATGGTCCTTTACTTTACATACACGGATACATGGTCATTTGCTTTACATACACGGTTACAGGGTCCTTTACTTTACATACACGGATACATGGTCATTTACTTTACATACACGGATACATGGTCATTTACTTTACATACACGGTTACATGGTCCTTTACTTTACATACACGGTTACAGGGTCCTTTACTTTACATACACGGATACATGGTCATTTACTTTACATACACGGATACATGGTCATTTACTTTACATACACGGTTACAGGGTCCTTTACTTTACATACACGGATACATGGTCATTTACTTTACATACACGGTTACAGGGTCCTTTACTTTACATACACTGTTACATGGTCATTTGCTTTACATACACGGTTACAGTGTCCTTTACTTTACATACACGGATACATGGTCATTTACTTCACATACACGGTTACAGAGTCCTTTGCTTTATATACACGGTTACAGGGTCCTTTACATACACGGTTACAGGGTTCTTTACTTTACATACACGGTTACAGGGTCCTTTAGTTTATATACACGGATACATGATCATTTGCTTTACATACACGGTTACAGGGTCCTTTGCTTTACATACACGATTACATGGTCCTTTACTAAACATACACGATTACAGGGTCCTTTACTCTACATAAACGATTACAGGGTCCTTTACATACACGATTACATGGTCCTTTACTTTACATACACGATTACAGGGTCCTTTGCTTTACATACACGGTTACAGGGTCCTTTGCTTCACATACACGGATACAGGTTCCTTTGCTTTACATACGCGGATACAGGGTCCTTTGCTTTACATACACGGATACAGGGTCCTTTGCTTTACATACACGGATACAGGGTCCTTTGCTTCACATACACGGATACATGGTCCTTTGCTTTGCATACACGGTTACGGGGTCCTTTGCTTTACATACACGGATACATGGTCCTTTGCTTTACATACACGGTTACGGGGTCCTTTGCTTTACATACTCGGATACAGGGTCCTTTGCTTTACATACACGGTTAAAGGGTCCTTTGCTTTACATACACGGTTACAGGGTCCTTTACTTTACATACACGGTTACAGGGTCCTTTACTTTACATACACGGTTACAGGGTCCTTTACTTTACATAAACGGTTACAGGGTCCTTTACTTTACATACACGGATACAGGGCCCTTTACTTTACATACACGGTTACAGGGTCCTTTGCTTTACATACACGGTTACATGGTCCTTTACTTTACATACACGGTTACAGGGTCCTTTTCATACACGGTTACGGGGTCCTTTACATACACGGTTACAGGGTCCTTTACATACACGGTTACGGGGTCCTTTACTTTACACACACGGTTATATGGTCTTGCTTAGATCCCCTACACATGTTATTTTTGCATGCTGAAAGGACGACCTGCCCAAAACAAAATTTACGACGGCCTAAAAAAACCATTGTTCACAATTTCAGGCATAACT
>CAJHNH020006668.1:1462911-1472911 GCA_905116865.2 Candidula unifasciata | reverse complement strand
GACGGAACCTGATTGATAACTAGTACTTCGGTAATGGCCCTAAACGAATATGACCCTCATCCCATTTTCTCATAGGACATGGGGTCTTGTGTAACTAACACCGTAAGGTATCCATTGTGATTACACCAGTGAGCATTCACTTGTTAGAAGAAGAATACAAGTAACCACTTTGATCTCTGACAGATTTAAGAAAAAGTCAAGAGTTAGGACCTAGCTCTTAAGTAAGTATCATCAGCGTCATTAAAATATCAGACTTTATAAAATATTGTGGAGGTTTAAACATTGAACAAGAGAGAAGCAGAGAACAACAGAAGAGAGTGAGACTAAGCGAAACAAGAGGACGCCTTCCAAGAAGGAATAATAGAAGAAACGGAACACGATGAGCTACGAACGGACAACACAGCACTTGGGGCAATTCCGTCAGAGCTTCATTCTCATCTTCAACGTCTAGCCTCAGAGAGTTCCAATACAAATGATGCCTGCTGTAGTCTGAGGAGGAATATAAGAAGAAGAACAGACTACAACGACGACGAAGAAGAAGAAATGAAGGAGGAGGAGAAGACGGAGGAGGAGAGGAGGAGGAGAAGAAGATAAAGAAGAAAAAGAAGATGAAGAAGAAGAAGAAGAAGAAGAAGAAGAAGAAGAAGAAGAAGAAGACGAAGAAGAAGAAGAAGAAGAAGAAGAAGAAGAAGAAGAAGAAGAAGAAGAAGAAGAAGAAGAAGAAGAAGAAGAAGAAGAAGAAGAAGAAGAAGAAGAAGAAGAAGAAGAAGAAAAAGAAGAAGAAGAAGAAAAAGAAAGAAGAAGAAGAAGAAAAAGAAGAAGAAGAAGAAGAAGAAGAAGAAGAAGAAGAAGAAGAAGAAGAAGAAGAAGAAGAAGAAGAAGAAAAAAAGAAGAAGAAGAAGAAAGAAGAAGAAGAAGAAGAAGAAGAAAAGAAGAAGAAGAAGAAGAAGAAGAAGAAGAAGAAGAAGAAGAAGAAGAAGAAGAAGAAGAAGAAGAAGAAGAAGAAGAAGAAGAAGAAGAAGAAGAAGAAGTAACTTGCAATGTAGTGCTGTGGGCAGTAGCGTGTAATGTAGTGCTGTTGGCAGTAGCGTGTAATGTAGTGCTGTGGGCAGTAGCGTGTAATGTAGTGCTGTGGGCAGTAACGTGTGATGTAGTGCTGTGGAAAGTAGCGTTTAAGGTAGTGCTGTGGGCAGTAGAGTATAATGTAGTGCTAGGGGCAATGGTGTAGGATGTAGTGCTTCGAACGGTAGCGTATAATGTAGTGGTGTGGTTAGTAGCGTGTAATGTAGTGTTGTTGGCAATGTTATGTGATGTAGTGCTGTGAGCGTTTGATGTAGTTCTGTGGGAAGCAGCTTTTGATTTAGTGATGTAGGTAGTAACGTGTGATGTAGTGCTGTGGGCAATGGTGTGGGATACAGTGCTGTAAGCAGTAGCGTATGATGAAGTGCTGTGAGCTGTAGCGTATGATGTAGTGCTGTGAACATTAGCGTATGATGTAGTGCTGTGAGCAGTAGCGTGTGATGTAGTGCTGTGAGCAGTAGCATATGATGTAGTGCTGTTAGCAGTAGCGTATGATGTAGTGCTGTAGGCAGTAGCGTATGATGTAGTGATGTGGGCAGAAGCGTATGATGTAGTGCTGTTAGCAGTAGCGTATGATGTAGTGCTATTAGAAGTAGTGTATAATAAAGTGCTGTGGGCAGTAGCGTATGATGTAGTGCTGTGAGCAGTAGCGTATGATGTAGTGCTGTGGGCAGTAGCGTATGATGTACTGCTGTGGGCAGTAGCGTATGATGTAGTGCTGTGGACAGTAGCGTGGGATGTAGTGCTGTGAGCAGTAGCGTATGATGTAGTACTGTGAGCAGTGAGTATGATGTAGTGCTGTGAGCAGTAGCGTGTGATGTAGTGCTGTGAGCAGTAGCGTATGATGTAGTGCTGTGAGCAGTAGCGTATGATGTAGTGTTGTGAGCAGTAGCGTATGATGCAGTGATGTGGACAGTAGCGTGTAATGTAGTGCTGTGGGCAATAGCGTGTAATTTAGTGCTGTGGGCACTAGCGTATGATGTAGTGCTGTTAGCAGTAGCGTATGATGTAGTGCTATTAGAAGTAGTGTGTAATGTAGTGCAGTGGGCAGTAGCGTATGATGTAGTGCTGTAGGCAGTAGCGTATGATGTAGTGATGTGGACAGACGCGTATGATGTAGTGCTGTTAGCAGTAGGGTATGATGTAGTGCTATTAGAAGTAGTGTATAATGTAGTGCTGTCGGCAGTAGTGTATGATGTAGTGCTGTTAGCAGTAGCGTATGATGTAGTGCTGTGGGAAGTAGCGTGTGATGTAGTGCTGTGGGCAGTAGAGTGTGGTGTAGTGCTGTGGGCAGTAGAGTGTGGTGTAGTATTGTGAGCAGTAGCGTGTGAGTAGTCCTATGGATAGCAGCGTTTTTGGTAAATGTTAAATTTAATTGTGGGTGTTCTAAGCTAATAATATTGCAAGGGACGTAATTCACTAAAAACATTTAAAAAATATTTCGCCTAGAGTTGTATGTACTGGTGACAAAGAGGCTAAACGCAGCTACACGGTTCATTAAAATTACTTATATTCGAAGCGTGTTTTTTCCCCTCCCCAGATGGTTTTCAAAGATACGCAGTACTATCACCTTTTTAAGGCATTATTTCAGCGCTATGGAAATAGGCAATTTTAGGTAAGTACCGGCGCCTTGCATTTTTTTTTAGTAAATAAAGATGGGGGAGGGAAGGGGTCGGTACTAAATTATGGAGGCCGAAAATATACCCTAACAGGGCCTCAGACATGTGTAAATTGCAAACCTCTTCTGGCGAGTACACAGCATACTGCAAAAAAGCTTCCGCCAAGTTAAAGTCACTGCCAAGAGTATATATAAGACTCACGAGCAGCAGTTACCGCATCCCATGCAGCTTCCTCCATTTTATTTGCTCGCGAGTCCCAGCCAACTTGTTTAGCCCCGCTCTGCGTTCTCTTGGCAGTGTGCTGTGTAGTCGCCGGAAGAGGTGTGTTTGTTGATGATCTAGTTCTATCGTATCGTCCTTCTATAAGGCAACATAAAGGCACTTTTTTCTTCGCTTCAACGTGCTTTCGTTTAGTTTAAATACAATTTGAGTTTAAAGATGAGGGGGTAAGAGGGCCGAACGAAGGACGAGCGTGTGTGACAAATGTGTACAACCCCCTCCCCTCCCTCAAACCCCACAATGGACATCAGGCTACTGTAAACCTAATTACAGCATTACTCTAATACAGTGTAGACCACTTAAAGCGATCCCAAATGTGTTAAATCTCAGTTGTGAAGAACAATTTGTTTATCCCCAGCTATTTTTGTCTTGCTTGAACTCTTTTCTGGATCAGAGTAATTTCTAATAGGAAGAACTATTTCTTCGATCACCTGTGAGTTCTCCTTGGGTCTGCAATGTATTACGGCTCAGCAGATTTTCTAAGATATTTACCTGTTGGATTTGCATCCGAATAGTGGCTCTTTAAACCTGTCAGCACAACAAGCGTTCACATAAGATATCAAAGTGACAAAACGATCATGATAGAAAATCATCAATGCTTTACTTTCAAAGTGGCAATATACACAGATGCTACAATGAGCAAAGCCAGATTTCCCTAATGTGTTCTGACCAAATCGTGAAAGTTAAAGAGCCCATAATGCTTTAGTGAGGAATTAAGGGGAAGATTCCTTCAAACACATGGTGTTGCATTTGAAATATCTAAATTTCGGTGTGTCAATCTTTCATACAACAAAGATGACGAAAATTCAGGAAGAATTTCGCTAGTTCATTTTTCCCCACCTGTACCCAGGTCTTATTTTTCGTTTTCCCACTGTTTGCGTATAACTCATAGCTGCTCTCTTTAAACATCTACAATCCAATTATTGTGTACACTTTCCTTCAAGGGAATAGGTCAAGGCCGTGCTTTCATTCCCTTAGCTGACATTGTTAATGGATAGATTATGTCGTTTTACAACTGGGTAAATTATTCCTTGCCTTTTTTTTTTTTTTTTCTTTTCTGAACTGAGCTTATACTTGTCTTAGTTGTTTCGGACTGAATAATCTATAGTGATAAAGGACACAGAATGCAAGTTTGGTTTTTTATATTAGCATAATTACTCAAGAGAAGGCTGCGGGGGGGGGGGGGGGGGGGGGGGGGGGGGGGGGGGGGGGGGGGGGGGGGGGGGGGGGGGGGGGGGGGGGGGGGGGGGGGGGGGGGGGGGGGGGGGGGGGGGGGGGGGGGGGGGGGGGGGGGGGGGGGGGGGGGGGGGGGGGGGGGGGGGGGGGGGGGGGGGGGGGGGGGGGGGGGGGGGGGGGGGGGGGGGGGGGGGGGGGGGGGGGGGGGGGGGGGGGGGGGGGGGGGGGGGGGGGGGGGGGGGGGGGGGGGGGGGGGGGGGGGGGGGGGGGGGGGGGGGGGGGGGGGGGGGGGGGGGGGGGGGGGGGGGGGGGGGGGGGGGGGGGGGGGGGGGGGGGGGGGGGGGGGGGGGGGGGGGGGGGGGGGGGGGGGGGGGGGGGGGGGGGGGGGGGGGGGGGGGGGGGGGGGGGGGGGGGGGGGGGGGGGGGGGGGGGGGGGGGGGGGGGGGGGGGGGGGGGGGGGGGGGGGGGGGGGGGGGGGGGGGGGGGGGGGGGGGGGGGGGGGGGGGGGGGGGGGGGGGGGGGGGGGGGGGGGGGGGGGGGGGGGGGGGGGGGGGGGGGGGGGGGGGGGGGGGGGGGGGGGGGGGGGGGGGGGGGGGGGGGGGGGGGGGGGGGGGGGGGGGGGGGGGGGGGGGGGGGGGGGGGGGGGGGGGGGGGGGGGGGGGGGGGGGGGGGGGGGGGGGGGGGGGGGGGGGGGGGGGGGGGGGGGGGGGGGGGGGGGGGGGGGGGGGGGGGGGGGGGGGGGGGGGGGGGGGGGGGGGGGGGGGGGGGGGGGGGGGGGGGGGGGGGGGGGGGGGGGGGGGGGGGGGGGGGGGGGGGGGGGGGGGGGGGGGGGGGGGGGGGGGGGGGGGGGGGGGGGGGGGGGGGGGGGGGGGGGGGGGGGGGGGGGGGGGGGGGGGGGGGGGGGGGGGGGGGGGGGGGGGGGGGGGGGGGGGGGGGGGGGGGGGGGGGGGGGGGGGGGGGGGGGGGGGGGGGGGGGGGGGGGGGGGGGGGGGGGGGGGGGGGGGGGGGGGGGGGGGGGGGGGGGGGGGGGGGGGGGGGGGGGGGGGGGGGGGGGGGGGGGGGGGGGGGGGGGGGGGGGGGGGGGGGGGGGGGGGGGGGGGGGGGGGGGGGGGGGGGGGGGGGGGGGGGGGGGGGGGGGGGGGGGGGGGGGGGGGGGGGGGGGGGGGGGGGGGGGGGGGGGGGGGGGGGGGGGGGGGGGGGGGGGGGGGGGGGGGGGGGGGGGGGGGGGGGGGGGGGGGGGGGGGGGGGGGGGGGGGGGGGGGGGGGGGGGGGGGGGGGGGGGGGGGGGGGGGGGGGGGGGGGGGGGGGGGGGGGGGGGGGGGGGGGGGGGGGGGGGGGGGGGGGGGGGGGGGGGGGGGGGGGGGGGGGGGGGGGGGGGGGGGGGGGGGGGGGGGGGGGGGGGGGGGGGGGGGGGGGGGGGGGGGGGGGGGGGGGGGGGGGGGGGGGGGGGGGGGGGGGGGGGGGGGGGGGGGGGGGGGGGGGGGGGGGGGGGGGGGGGGGGGGGGGGGGGGGGGGGGGGGGGGGGGGGGGGGGGGGGGGGGGGGGGGGGGGGGGGGGGGGGGGGGGGGGGGGGGGGGGGGGGGGGGGGGGGGGGGGGGGGGGGGGGGGGGGGGGGGGGGGGGGGGGGGGGGGGGGGGGGGGGGGGGGGGGGGGGGGGGGGGGGGGGGGGGGGGGGGGGGGGGGGGGGGGGGGGGGGGGGGGGGGGGGGGGGGGGGGGGGGGGGGGGGGGGGGGGGGGGGGGGGGGGGGGGGGGGGGGGGGGGGGGGGGGGGGGGGGGGGGGGGGGGGGGGGGGGGGGGGGGGGGGGGGGGGGGGGGGGGGGGGGGGGGGGGGGGGGGGGGGGGGGGGGGGGGGGGGGGGGGGGGGGGGGGGGGGGGGGGGGGGGGGGGGGGGGGGGGGGGGGGGGGGGGGGGGGGGGGGGGGGGGGGGGGGGGGGGGGGGGGGGGGGGGGGGGGGGGGGGGGGGGGGGGGGGGGGGGGGGGGGGGGGGGGGGGGGGGGGGGGGGGGGGGGGGGGGGGGGGGGGGGGGGGGGGGGGGGGGGGGGGGGGGGGGGGGGGGGGGGGGGGGGGGGGGGGGGGGGGGGGGGGGGGGGGGGGGGGGGGGGGGGGGGGGGGGGGGGGGGGGGGGGGGGGGGGGGGGGGGGGGGGGGGGGGGGGGGGGGGGGGGGGGGGGGGGGGGGGGGGGGGGGGGGGGGGGGGGGGGGGGGGGGGGGGGGGGGGGGGGGGGGGGGGGGGGGGGGGGGGGGGGGGGGGGGGGGGGGGGGGGGGGGGGGGGGGGGGGGGGGGGGGGGGGGGGGGGGGGGGGGGGGGGGGGGGGGGGGGGGGGGGGGGGGGGGGGGGGGGGGGGGGGGGGGGGGGGGGGGGGGGGGGGGGGGGGGGGGGGGGGGGGGGGGGGGGGGGGGGGGGGGGGGGGGGGGGGGGGGGGGGGGGGGGGGGGGGGGGGGGGGGGGGGGGGGGGGGGGGGGGGGGGGGGGGGGGGGGGGGGGGGGGGGGGGGGGGGGGGGGGGGGGGGGGGGGGGGGGGGGGGGGGGGGGGGGGGGGGGGGGGGGGGGGGGGGGGGGGGGGGGGGGGGGGGGGGGGGGGGGGGGGGGGGGGGGGGGGGGGGGGGGGGGGGGGGGGGGGGGGGGGGGGGGGGGGGGGGGGGGGGGGGGGGGGGGGGGGGGGGGGGGGGGGGGGGGGGGGGGGGGGGGGGGGGGGGGGGGGGGGGGGGGGGGGGGGGGGGGGGGGGGGGGGGGGGGGGGGGGGGGGGGGGGGGGGGGGGGGGGGGGGGGGGGGGGGGGGGGGGGGGGGGGGGGGGGGGGGGGGGGGGGGGGGGGGGGGGGGGGGGGGGGGGGGGGGGGGGGGGGGGGGGGGGGGGGGGGGGGGGGGGGGGGGGGGGGGGGGGGGGGGGGGGGGGGGGGGGGGGGGGGGGGGGGGGGGGGGGGGGGGGGGGGGGGGGGGGGGGGGGGGGGGGGGGGGGGGGGGGGGGGGGGGGGGGGGGGGGGGGGGGGGGGGGGGGGGGGGGGGGGGGGGGGGGGGGGGGGGGGGGGGGGGGGGGGGGGGGGGGGGGGGGGGGGGGGGGGGGGGGGGGGGGGGGGGGGGGGGGGGGGGGGGGGGGGGGGGGGGGGGGGGGGGGGGGGGGGGGGGGGGGGGGGGGGGGGGGGGGGGGGGGGGGGGGGGGGGGGGGGGGGGGGGGGGGGGGGGGGGGGGGGGGGGGGGGGGGGGGGGGGGGGGGGGGGGGGGGGGGGGGGGGGGGGGGGGGGGGGGGGGGGGGGGGGGGGGGGGGGGGGGGGGGGGGGGGGGGGGGGGGGGGGGGGGGGGGGGGGGGGGGGGGGGGGGGGGGGGGGGGGGGGGGGGGGGGGGGGGGGGGGGGGGGGGGGGGGGGGGGGGGGGGGGGGGGGGGGGGGGGGGGGGGGGGGGGGGGGGGGGGGGGGGGGGGGGGGGGGGGGGGGGGGGGGGGGGGGGGGGGGGGGGGGGGGGGGGGGGGGGGGGGGGGGGGGGGGGGGGGGGGGGGGGGGGGGGGGGGGGGGGGGGGGGGGGGGGGGGGGGGGGGGGGGGGGGGGGGGGGGGGGGGGGGGGGGGGGGGGGGGGGGGGGGGGGGGGGGGGGGGGGGGGGGGGGGGGGGGGGGGGGGGGGGGGGGGGGGGGGGGGGGGGGGGGGGGGGGGGGGGGGGGGGGGGGGGGGGGGGGGGGGGGGGGGGGGGGGGGGGGGGGGGGGGGGGGGGGGGGGGGGGGGGGGGGGGGGGGGGGGGGGGGGGGGGGGGGGGGGGGGGGGGGGGGGGGGGGGGGGGGGGGGGGGGGGGGGGGGGGGGGGGGGGGGGGGGGGGGGGGGGGGGGGGGGGGGGGGGGGGGGGGGGGGGGGGGGGGGGGGGGGGGGGGGGGGGGGGGGGGGGGGGGGGGGGGGGGGGGGGGGGGGGGGGGGGGGGGGGGGGGGGGGGGGGGGGGGGGGGGGGGGGGGGGGGGGGGGGGGGGGGGGGGGGGGGGGGGGGGGGGGGGGGGGGGGGGGGGGGGGGGGGGGGGGGGGGGGGGGGGGGGGGGGGGGGGGGGGGGGGGGGGGGGGGGGGGGGGGGGGGGGGGGGGGGGGGGGGGGGGGGGGGGGGGGGGGGGGGGGGGGGGGGGGGGGGGGGGGGGGGGGGGGGGGGGGGGGGGGGGGGGGGGGGGGGGGGGGGGGGGGGGGGGGGGGGGGGGGGGGGGGGGGGGGGGGGGGGGGGGGGGGGGGGGGGGGGGGGGGGGGGGGGGGGGGGGGGGGGGGGGGGGGGGGGGGGGGGGGGGGGGGGGGGGGGGGGGGGGGGGGGGGGGGGGGGGGGGGGGGGGGGGGGGGGGGGGGGGGGGGGGGGGGGGGGGGGGGGGGGGGGGGGGGGGGGGGGGGGGGGGGGGGGGGGGGGGGGGGGGGGGGGGGGGGGGGGGGGGGGGGGGGGGGGGGGGGGGGGGGGGGGGGGGGGGGGGGGGGGGGGGGGGGGGGGGGGGGGGGGGGGGGGGGGGGGGGGGGGGGGGGGGGGGGGGGGGGGGGGGGGGGGGGGGGGGGGGGGGGGGGGGGGGGGGGGGGGGGGGGGGGGGGGGGGGGGGGGGGGGGGGGGGGGGGGGGGGGGGGGGGGGGGGGGGGGGGGGGGGGGGGGGGGGGGGGGGGGGGGGGGGGGGGGGGGGGGGGGGGGGGGGGGGGGGGGGGGGGGGGGGGGGGGGGGGGGGGGGGGGGGGGGGGGGGGGGGGGGGGGGGGGGGGGGGGGGGGGGGGGGGGGGGGGGGGGGGGGGGGGGGGGGGGGGGGGGGGGGGGGGGGGGGGGGGGGGGGGGGGGGGGGGGGGGGGGGGGGGGGGGGGGGGGGGGGGGGGGGGGGGGGGGGGGGGGGGGGGGGGGGGGGGGGGGGGGGGGGGGGGGGGGGGGGGGGGGGGGGGGGGGGGGGGGGGGGGGGGGGGGGGGGGGGGGGGGGGGGGGGGGGGGGGGGGGGGGGGGGGGGGGGGGGGGGGGGGGGGGGGGGGGGGGGGGGGGGGGGGGGGGGGGGGGGGGGGGGGGGGGGGGGGGGGGGGGGGGGGGGGGGGGGGGGGGGGGGGGGGGGGGGGGGGGGGGGGGGGGGGGGGGGGGGGGGGGGGGGGGGGGGGGGGGGGGGGGGGGGGGGGGGGGGGGGGGGGGGGGGGGGGGGGGGGGGGGGGGGGGGGGGGGGGGGGGGGGGGGGGGGGGGGGGGGGGGGGGGGGGGGGGGGGGGGGGGGGGGGGGGGGGGGGGGGGGGGGGGGGGGGGGGGGGGGGGGGGGGGGGGGGGGGGGGGGGGGGGGGGGGGGGGGGGGGGGGGGGGGGGGGGGGGGGGGGGGGGGGGGGGGGGGGGGGGGGGGGGGGGGGGGGGGGGGGGGGGGGGGGGGGGGGGGGGGGGGGGGGGGGGGGGGGGGGGGGGGGGGGGGGGGGGGGGGGGGGGGGGGGGGGGGGGGGGGGGGGGGGGGGGGGGGGGGGGGGGGGGGGGGGGGGGGGGGGGGGGGGGGGGGGGGGGGGGGGGGGGGGGGGGGGGGGGGGGGGGGGGGGGGGGGGGGGGGGGGGGGGGGGGGGGGGGGGGGGGGGGGGGGGGGGGGGGGGGGGGGGGGGGGGGGGGGGGGGGGGGGGGGGGGGGGGGGGGGGGGGGGGGGGGGGGGGGGGGGGGGGGGGGGGGGGGGGGGGGGGGGGGGGGGGGGGGGGGGGGGGGGGGGGGGGGGGGGGGGGGGGGGGGGGGGGGGGGGGGGGGGGGGGGGGGGGGGGGGGGGGGGGGGGGGGGGGGGGGGGGGGGGGGGGGGGGGGGGGGGGGGGGGGGGGGGGGGGGGGGGGGGGGGGGGGGGGGGGGGGGGGGGGGGGGGGGGGGGGGGGGGGGGGGGGGGGGGGGGGGGGGGGGGGGGGGGGGGGGGGGGGGGGGGG
>CAJHNH020006668.1:1290411-1432911 GCA_905116865.2 Candidula unifasciata | reverse complement strand
ATGTGGGATCAAACCTGGTGCAGTGAATTCAATCCTCTCAACTTTAACCGTATTCAAGGACTCATAATAAAACATTGAAGGAGTCTCATGTTTCTACTACACTCTGTTAACTCTTGCTACCAGATAGAAACTTTACCTGCTACAGTACATCTGTTATACTGTCTTAGGATTACACTAGCTACAACGTAGCAAAGTCATCAACTACAATATCGACTTAAAGGTAGAAACTCAGATGTTCTGATATTTCAAAACTTACACAGGCATGCACGCCAAGTTATCAGCTACCATGTAACCACTCATTTGTTCTGATAGTTCACAAGCCCCTGGAACCATCTGCTAAATGTATCAGTTGTATCTGTTATGACAGTTTGACCATTGCACTAGCGGTACTTAGATTCATCACTACTTATAGCAAACTCGTCTGTTTCAACAATTCAGCCATCACACCAACAACATCTAGTCATTGGAAAATATAGCAGACTTTTGTTGTTGCAGAAACTGAATGTGATACCACCATCAGCATTTTATTCTGAAGAACACCGGTACATGGCGGAGAATCTTGTCAGAGTTTGTTTTATCAAGGTGAGGTGGATATCAGGTCTTTAATAGGTTTTTGTGGTAATTAATGTCAGTAACATTGAACATTCCCATTATTCTTTAAATAAAGCCAAGTTGGCTCTCTGTTGGAAAACCTTTTTCCAGTTGGCATATCATCCTCACTACATGTACGACCATTAAGTACATAAGTGTCCAGCCTCCATCTTGAGTATATCCCTCATCATGGGTCAACGTCCGACACCAGTTCTGTGTTTATTTACTGCTCTTTGTTGGCCCTATGTGAGCACTCTTGTCTGGCTCCACCCCATTTGACTTGCTGTTCTTGCAAGTCTGGTCAAGGCTGTCAGTTTTCCTATCACCCCTTGATTCTTTCAATCACCCTTGTGTCATTGATGGCATATGGGATATCAGTCTGTTCCATTGCACCTTCACTTTCCATAGCACCATCATGGTCTCTCTGAGAGATGTTTGAGTGTGGAAATGTTGATTGTTCACATAGAACACTGATTATGTGTGTGTTTGTGTGTGTGTCTGCTTCATCTCTGCCTGTCATCACATCCCATACTGTCATCATCATCATGTAGCAGATCTGGTGCAGAATGTCACCTCCATTATGGCCATCAGAAAGCCTCCATATTTTTACAGTTTCCTTGCCCTATGCACTAGCATGCCCTGAAAAGAGTAGCAGGTATGTTTTGGGAAGTAAAGGTGGCCAGTCCCAGGGGGGAGGGGGATAGTCCCCACTGTGCCCCCATAACAACAAAGTGACTAATTAGAGGTGTATTGAGTTATCTGCCCATAGAGGCAAGAAACCAACAGTCAGCATACAATTAAACCAGATCTGTAAAACTGATGTGCATGCAAAACTCAAATTCTAGAACAAGAACAGAGTCCAAAAGTGGACAAACAACCGGAACTTCCTGCTGAAGTTTACAGCCGGTGAACGCTAAGAAGATTGAAAGTACATAAGACAGAAGGTTGTGGATAAAATATGGATTACCAACACCACACTGCATGGGCCATCAGAAGAAGAAGTTCTCTAAAGCTTTGGGGCTGGCACCATATATCCAGTACATTCAAAGATATGAGAGGTTCTTTACTTGTACTGACTTTACTCATCATCACCATCATCCAGGCAGGGTGGCGCAGCAGAACCCAGGCTGATACTGGTTAAGTCCTTTCTACACTTCTCCGTGGTCATCCTAGAAACACATTCCCAGGTAGATAGGATCAACATGTCCTGTGAAGCTGGAATGTGTCTGCCTGAGGGATGAGGGACCAACAGTTTGCACACAAATAATTGAGATCTGTAAATAGTTTGGCACGCAAAATTCAAGTCCTGGAATTAAACCAAAATCCAGAAGTAGTTAAACCACCAGGACATTCTGCAAGAGTTTACAGCCGTTGGACATGAGGAGCCGTAAAGAAGGATCATCCTGTCATGGGTTTATACATTACATAGGGCTCACAGTGTATTCCCTCTTAAATTCTTCTTCTATTTCTTCTGTGTTCATCCTTAAAAGGATGGTTGAAATGTTGTGTTGTGGTTTACAGCTAGGCTGTAATATTTGAGCATTTCGGCCCTCCACATTTGATTTCAACAAACCCCTACTTTGTTGCCTATTATGACATACTTCTAAGAGACGTGTTGGGTCTATAATTTTTGTCCCCTAAATGGGACTCCGGAACCCACAAAGGAAATTTTGATCTATCCTTTACAATCCTTTCAGGATCCTGGAATGGAATTCAGTCCAGCATCATTGACATTTTTCAGCAACTTTTATCGTAGGGTTTCTCCTGGACGCCATTTCCTCAATCCATTTGTTTCCTGTTTTAATGCCTGTTTGGTGATTCTCTCTCCACATCTTGTCATAATTTGCCAAAAATATTACTTTTTTTTTTTCTTATAACCCTTGATACAAATGACTATCCAGATGTTTCTGTTTATTCGGCTTTCTTGAAATCATCCCATTTACATTGGTATCCGTCATTAACTGTTCTATTGTATTTTTTGGCCTATGACTTATTTGTTTTCTGTGATAACATGTATACTATATCTCATAAAATGATTGATGACAATTTCTGACCATCCATGTGTGTCTCCCCTCTGTGTGTCTTTAGGAGGATAGAACACTGGAGAAGGCTGCAGAGATCTTGCAAGCCTGGAAGAAATAACCTGTGTGTGATGTGAGATGGGACACTCCTTGCTGGCCACAGGAGAAAGGATAGACCTTGTGATTTGAGAGTAGTGGTTGTTGCTTGTGTTAGTGGAATTAAAACCTTGTGTGATTTGAGAGAAGTGGTTGTTGGTGGTCATAGGAGAAAGAATATGTGTTATGTTATTTAAGAGAGATGGTTGTTGCTGATCAAAGTAGAAGGGATATACCTTGTGTGGTTTTAGAGAGGTGGTTACTGATTATGGAAGAAATTATTTGCTTTGTGTGGTTTGAGAGAATAAATGGTTGCAGGTCATAGAAGAAAGGATATATCGTGTGTGGTTTGAGACAAGTGGTTGCTAGCAGTGGAAGAAAAGATACAACTTGTGAAATGAATTAAAGGTTGCTGGTCGAAGTGTGAAAACCAACCCATGTGATATGAGCCAGCATGTTTCAGTAACACGTTTCTACTTAGAATTGTAATAGAATGCCATAGTTTGTTTAGAATTGTAATAGATTGTAAGGGTTTGTTTAGAATTATGAAAGAATTCCAGGGCTGATATCTAGAGTTGTGATAAAATGTCACGATTGTTGTCTAGGAATTGTGACAGAATGCCACAGATGCTTTTTGTCTACACTTGTGATAGAATATTAGTACTGTTGTTTTATTTGGAACCTCTGTAATCAGTTTTTTTTTTTTTTTTTTAGAGATAACACTTTTTAACTTATCCAGAAATATCTCAGTGTGGATATACTGCTGAAAATGGTCTAATTGTATACCAGGCAAATCACCTGATGTTGATCACATGTAGAT
Organism: Candidula unifasciata; assembly: GCA_905116865.2. Classification (NCBI taxonomy): domain Eukaryota; kingdom Metazoa; phylum Mollusca; class Gastropoda; order Stylommatophora; family Geomitridae; genus Candidula; species Candidula unifasciata. Next base: position 1,429,383 of record CAJHNH020006668.1, on the reverse strand, counting down.
AAGTTAGTTGTTTATCCATCATGGATAATGAGAACCACTCTAGTTATCCTGTATCTTGTTGATTGGAATTAAAAAGGTTGAGATTCAAGCTTTATCTTAGTCTGTGAAAGATGACTTATGAGCCCAATCATCATTATCATTTTCCACTTGTGTCGTTAAGCGTTGTGGGGAGGAACAGTTTGCGATCCATTGCTTGATGGGCAGCAATGGCTGCTGTAATTCTGTGTCGATGTAGAAGCTCTTTAATGACATCAATCCATATCCTCCTAGGGCGGCCTCTTCACTTCAGATCTCTTCATGAGTAGTGCCTGCATTGGTAATTCTGGCTGCATTCTTACTGAATGACCAAACCATTTGATCTTCTGTTTCTCAATGAATTTGCTGTCTGGTATTGTTGCTAGTCTGTCTGACAATATCATTTCTAACTTTGTCTCGGTTAGTTAAGTTGGCGGCTTTTCTCAGGCATCGTATATCACTGGTAGCACAGTGTTGGTATGAATATGTTGTTTATAATCTGTTTCTTAGCACTCATACCTATGTTTGGGTGTCTTAATAACGGTGTCAGTTGGTATCTTCTTCTTCTTCTTTGCGTTCACCAGCTGTACACTCTGGCGTAAAGTTCTGGTTTTTCGTCCACTTCTGGACTGCAGTCCTGCTCCAGAACCTGAGTGTTGCGTGTGCATCAGTTTTACAGATCTGATTCAATTGAATGCAGACTGCTGGTTCCTTGCCTCTCAGGCAGATGCACTCCGACTTCAAAGGAAGCTTCCCAGTTAGTCGACTCTTACGACATGCTTTTGGGGAGGCAGTGGGTCTATTCTTGTTTTCCCTACAATAGGGCCCCGGAACCCACACGGGGGGTCAGTTGGTATGTAAGTGCACTGGTTCTTAGGCCCAATACAGGCCTGAAATCATCTTGGACATAAGTGTCTCAAAAACAGATGGGAAATGATGTTGGATGTGGGTCAGACCGGACATCATTGGGGATATGATGAGTCCAGTAACTAACCTGAAATCTTTTTGACTGAGTGGATCCTGTAGCCTCTAGTAATTATCATGGAAATAAATGTTTGAGTCCAGTATAAGCCTGAAAATCATGTTCACTCTTAGTGTATAAGTGGCAGGTTAGATAATGTCAGTCAGTAGCATGTTTTTTGCAGAACCTTGCACCCATAACAACCCTCCGGAAAACTTCTCGATCACAAGCAAGATGTCCCGCGTCCGGGTTAGTTAATTTAGTAAGTTAGGTTAGTTAATGAGTTAAGTTACTTAATGAGCCCAAATAAATTACAGATGTGTCATTGCACTATATTTATATTCAGTTGTTTCATCCTCTTCAGCATTTGCCCTATAAAAGGGTGGTTGGAATTTTGTGGTTTACAGCTAGGCTGTGATATCTGCACCTCTCGGCCCAACACATCCGATTTAAGAGAATTCTTAATTAGCCACGTTTTACAGCATACTTTTTGTCCACCAAAATTGGGCCTTGACACCCACATGGGAGATGATGGATTGTTCGATTAAGAATGAGATAACACAAACGAGTGTAACAAATATTTACAAGGTAAAATCCTATAATGCACATTTAAGAGATGCAGAAAAATTGTCTTTTAAACGCTTTGGAACTTCAATGTGATGCTAACTTGATAAAGTCAGTGACTATCTGATTAAAAATCTACCCAAATATGTTGAGTAAACAGAAGGAGCATTCATTTCAAACCCGTTCATGCAGCAAGGAAGCAGAAAAGCGTGCACAAAACAAGGAATTCCTGAGAAATTTGACTAAAAAGCTCAACAAAATGGGGAAGCAGAAAAACATGCACAACACAACGTAACGTTTCGGCCGGGCAGCCTTTTTCAAACATAAATGAGCTACTGTTTTGTGCACGTTTTTCTTTTTCCCCATTTTGTTGAGCTTTTTAGTCAAATTTCTCGGGAATTCCTTGTTTTGTTAATACAACTGGCTGTTTTCACGTCTGCTCAAATGTTTAGGAGGTCAAGATATGAATATATTAATTAAAAGTAGCATGGGGGAGGGGGGTCATGACCTATTTTGTTTAGTGGTCCCAGGGTGACAGTTATTTACAAAAATCCCACCAATCACGAAGGGCTGTGTGTGAGTTGGGGAAGTGATATAAAAAATCCAAAAAACTTATAACGTGATCAGTAAGCATTTAAACAAATCAGACACCATCAGGAACACATTCAAAATTTAATTGCTTATATTAAAACATTGTGAACAAAAATATACCAAAGTGTTATATAAACTAATCAGTAAAAAAACGCAACATATCAAAATAGTATAAATCTGTCAATAAACAAAATAAAATCACAGATAATAAGTGTTGGAACACTGCAAGCATTAGAAGCTTGTATGCCCCATAAACATCCAAGACTGTTTCAGCAAAGTGCTAGAGCAGTGTCTCCCGGGCAGCTAAATCCTGTAGATACCTCTTATTGTTATAAATCAGACACAGACCCCCATAATTTTAACAGGCACACTGAAGAAATAATAATACTAAAATTGCAAAAATAACTGCATTCTAAAGTGGAGGTTTTGTTGTTGTTGTTTTTTTAAGATGATATCGAGGACCACTTAAATTTGTTTTGTAAACTCCCAGGGGTCCATGTACCACAAACTAGAGCTAGAGAATTAAGAAAACTAAAGCAGACATACAGCACATTTTCACAGCATTGTTTGGCTTAAAGCTGTAGGGAGAAATGTACACATTTAACACTTATGTAGGTTAAAAAAAAGGTACTTTTTTATAATTCACCCCTAAAAAAGGAAATCCAGAAGTTCGCCGGAAATTCATAGATTCTAGAGGTGTCATCGGTTGGGTATGGGTTATGATCTTTGTCAACCATCTCAGAGACCTTGAATAGCCATAACTGTAACCCCAACCCATAACACCCTAAGAATATTGGACTTTCCTGGGAACTCTGGGATTTTTTTCATTTTGGGTGAATTAAAAATAAAGTGCCCCAAAAATAACATGTAAGGAACCTTTCTCAAACTGCTGGCATATAAGAAATCTGATGTTAGATCCATACTTTTATTGATCAACCAACATTCATTTGGGCTAGATAAGAATCAAATCAAGATAAGACAGAATAAACGGTAATAACAAGAGAGGGAAAGGATTAAAACTCCAGCCACATACAAACAGACAATATGAAAAATCAAAAGAATGGAAACTACACATAAGTCAGATCTGTAAAACGGATGTGCACATAAATTTAAAATTATTTAAAAAGACTAGTCTCAAAGTGGACAAACAGCCAGAATTTTCAACCGGAGTTTACGGCTGATGAACACTGACAGGAACAGAAAAAAGGGGATCCGCCATCTTGTCTGCTCTTCAACATGTATACGAGCAAGATATAGACAGATGTCCTGTCATTGCCCTGGGTAGGTTGGTTATATAAACCCTATTCGACAGGGAGGACACAGGCCAGATCTGCTGGCGAAGGAGGCAAAGAAACATGTGGTACTCGACTTGAGCCAGTGGAATCACAGAGAAAGAGAGATTCAGGGGATACAGATGGAGATTGGTGGCTTAGGTTGGAACCTCATAAACGTATATGCCACGGTAGACTATTCTGTCAGAAGGGAACAATAGGACTGGCTCAAGGAATTGGAAGAGTTACCAGGTGATAGGTTGCACATATGTGGGGACTTCAATTCGAGGAACAGAGAATGGGACAGCGATAGGGAATTGCTCTTGCAGATGCCATGGTTGACACTGAAGTGGTCTGCATAAATACTGGGAGGCCAACTAGAATGGCAATGAGGCTGGGCGATGCAGAAACAGCTACTGACTTGGCATTTGAAAAGTAAAGAAAAGAATACTTGGGTACAAACTTCAACTGCCCTGACATACTAAAAGAAATACAATCTGTAAAAAAAAGGTATACTATATACCCTATAACATCTGCTAAAATCAAATCATATTTTATAACACTAGCATGAAAATATATAAAACACTGATAAGACTAATCGCCGTTTATGGTTCTGAAATCAGGAGTACAACTAAAGGAGATGAAACCTTATCACAAACTTCTGAAAACAGTTTCTTATGACGAACATCTGGACGAGTCAAAGATTTAAACAGTGAAAATGGAGAGTGAGAAGAAACAATGAAATTCATAATCTGTTTAAATCACCACAAATTACTGACAAATTATAGTTCATAGACTGCAATGGTTAGGGTATAAAGAGAATGGCAGACAACAGAGAGACCAAAACTGCATTCACAAAAGAGCTGAATGGAAGTAGACCATAAGGCAAGCTAAAAAAAGACAGTGGGCAGATCATATCTAGGCAAAACTTCACAAACCTGGAGTCAACTGCAGACATAATTGAGGTAGGGAGTTATCTGTAGCAATGAACCACCTCAAAGATTTGAAATGCTAAAGTAAAAGAAAAGAAAGCTAATCCATCATTTTAGTCAATACTACAATATCACACAAACATACAGACAGTTACATCAGCATGACTAGAATTCACATAAGCAAACAAGTGTTACAAATATTTACAATGCAAAACCCTACAATGTACACTTCAAACGTTTAATTTAAAAAATAATTAAAACCGGAATCTTTTACACCAGTGACACATTGCACACGGATTAACATGGCAACCAAGGTCCCTTGGCCCACCAGGAAGAAGTAGAAAATAAACCGTTTATATGCCTTGGTGCTTCATAGCGATGATGACCTGGCTTTTAACTGGTCAACTGACCCCAGGAAACTGAACCCCCCCCCCCCCCCTCCCCCCCCCCCCCCCTGCCCCGCCCAATCCCCCGAGGTGAGCTTTAATATGTCAAGTGTTACAGACACATTTATAAATAAAGTTGCATGTGTATTTAAAAAACAAAACAAAATTCCAAGTATCAAAGTGCTGATGAAAATAATGACACACCGGAACATGATAAATGAGATTTCTGGATTAATGCGACAGCAAGGACGTTTAATTATTCTTACTGGATTTAAATGCAAGCGAATGAGTTCAGCTGAGTCAAGAATCGACATCACAGCACTTGGGACACACCCATAAGTGCTCAGTCTTTGTCTTAATCTTCAACAGCCAGCGCAGAGTTCCAATTTAGATGGTATGAGCAGCGACGATCTGATTGTATGTCATCCGTCTTGTCTTTTCACCGAGTGCTATACTGGCCAAATCCCCTGCTCACTCCCATCAAATTGATGAATGAGCCAAGAACACTCCATGCCTGCCCTATCCCCATATTCAGCAGCCATGACAAGTGTTCAGTTGCTAATGCTGCCAGTGGCAACCCGATGCAAATCAAGCACTACTTTTCCTCTATACACTGAGTAAACAGTAAGTAATGTAAAGGACCCTCTTCCACATCTTTATGTGCACTGGGCATATAGTGCTAGACCTAGACCTTTACTGGCTAGACCAATAGGCACTTGGTGGGTGATGTGGTCAACATCATGTCACCGCCTTTACTTCCCAGGACTTTACCTGGTACCGATTTAAGGCTGGGTCAACCTGGGAGCTAAGGTCATTTTCCCCAAAAAAAATTGGCTCTTTCAAGATCTGAATCCATGACCTTTGGATCGGCAGGTGAGCATCTAACCGCTACACCAGGACGGCTCCCAGGTAAAAAGTAAGTAAAAATGGCTATTTTCATACCACATGGCTCATTCAGTTAAGTATGCTAGACCAATATTTTTGTTTGATCAACCGGCACTTCTCGATGGGTGGTGTCAACATCACGCCAGCCATCATTTACTTCCACGGACATTGCTGAATTGTTTTGCTGTGCCCTGTTCACGTTCACCAGCTGTAAATTCTGGCGTAAAGTCCAGGTTTTTTTATCCATTCCTGGACTGACTTTATTTCAAGACCTGAGTTGTGCACGTGCATCTGTTTTACAGATCTGGTTTATTTGTATGCAGATTGTTGGTTCCTTGCCTTGCAGCTAAATGCACTCTGAAGAAAACACCCCTTATACGTCATTTTGGGGGGAAGGGGAGGGGGGTGGTGGTTGTCTATTCCATCATCATCAGTTTTTTTTTTTTAAATCGTCACGTTCAACCACCATCCCCGAAGGTAGAGCTTTAGGTTATAATTGTGACTAGGTTGTCTGCGCCACATAAAATGGCATAGCTCTACACACCACCAAGAGCCCTGAAAAGGACTCCTACAGTGTTGATGCAATCAAAGGTGACAGACCCAAGTACCGCCCCGACCTGCAATGAAGTCGTCTATCGACGAGCCATCTGGGCGACTTGGTCTATCTGTCTATTCTCTCTCCCCACCCTCACTCCACGGGAGCTACGCACCCACCCAGGGAAATGTAGAGTAGATGGCACATACTACCTGTCATTTCTGCACTGAGTTAAAAGTGCAGGATCCCTTTAAAACAGTGCAGCACCAGATACAATTTTAAAAAAAATGTCTAGAGCAACAGGCATTCAATGGGCAATGTGGTCAACATTGTACCATCCATTGTTACTTCCCTGGACACACACCCCCCCCCCCCCCCCCCCGTGTGGGTTCCAGGGGCCCCATTGTGAGGAAAACAAGAATAGACCCACTGCTTCCCCAAAAGCATGTCGTAAGAGTCGACTAATTGGGGAGCTTCCTTTGAAGTCGGAGTGCATCTGCCTGAGAGGCAAGGAACCAACAGTCTATATTCAAGAGAATGAGATCTGTAAAACTGATGCACACGCAACACTCAAGTTCTGGAGCAGGACTGCAGTTCAGTAATGGACGAGCAACCAGAACTTTCCGCCAGAGTGCACAGCTGGTGAACATGAAGAAGAAGAACAAGACTTCCCTGGACATTTTCTGCTACCCATTTTAGGCTGGGTGGGCCTGGAACCCAAAGCAAACAAAAACTAAAAATTCAGGCTGCTGTGTTGAAGATGGGTGTTTGAAAGGGCCAAATGTAAGACAGACCTGCGTGCCCAATTTGTGACCCTCTGAAAATAAAGTTTGTTTGTTCTTCCATGAGTGCCAATAAATTATTGATGAACATCTTGTTACTTTGGTGGCACTGGTAAAAGTAACGGACCCTTTTCCATACCTTCAAGTGTACTGGGCATATAGGGCTAGACCTATATTTTATAGACCAATCGGTACTCGGTGGGTGATGTGATCAACACCAAGCTTCCAAGGACTTTACAAGGCAGCCATTTAAGGCTGGGTCGACCTGGGAACTGACAGCACTGATGATTGCCCCAATATTACGTATAGAATAATGGTATGTCACCCAACTACACAAGACAACTTAGTTGCTTCTTGTCATCTTTAGATATTAAAAATTTACAAAGCGAAATATGCTGAAAAAGGCAGATTTAAAGTGTATCTAGCTGGGTAAGACAATTTCTCCTCCTTCTCTTCATTCACCCTGAAAAGTGTTGCTAGCGCCATACCTTGTGGTTAACAACTAGGCTGCAATATCTTGTATCTTTCGACCCAACACAACTGATTTCAGCAAATCATTAATTATTTAATCTTACATCATGCTTGTTGAAAGGAAGTGGGGTATTTTCCCCCCTCCCACAATAGGGCCCCAATACCCACATGGAGAAAAACTAGGCCATTTGACCAGAGCAAGAAAGAAGGAAAGAGGGATATCTGACTAACCCAGCTGGAAATACTTAATCAGCAAAGGCTTGGTAACATTTGAAAAAGTGTATTAATTGATTAAAAAACACTTAAGACATTATAAAACTTCATGCTGCAAGAAAGCACTGGTTCACGATGTTAACTTGCGCTGAGGGAAGCGGAGTTTGATTTTAGCTGAAATGGTTGCTCGACACAGCGGGCACAGGTGGAGCGTCTGGGCACAGGTGGCACAGCAGCAGACGTGGCCACAGGTGAGGAAGATAACACTCGACTGTCAGGGGATAAAAAATCATTATTATGCGTGTATCAAGGGTGACTAATATTTGCTTATGTTTAGGGTGTAGTTTTAATGTGTTTCATTGTCTGGGATATAGTTTTAATGTGTTTCATTGTCTGAAATATAGTTTTAATGTGTTTCATTATCTAAAATATAGTTTTAATGTGTTTCATTGTCTGGGATGTAGTTTTAATGTGTTTCATTGTCTGGGATGTAGTTTTAATGTGTTTCATTGGCCGGGATGTAGTTTTAATGTGTTTCATTGTCTGGGATATAGTTTTAATGTGTTTCATTGTCTGGGATGTAGTTTTAATGTGTTTCATTGTCTGGGATGTAGTTTTAATGTGTTTCATTGTCTGAAAAATATTTTTAATGTGTTTCATTGTCTGGAATATAGTTTTAATGTGTTTCATTGTCTGGGATATAGTTTTAATGTGTTTCATTGTCTGAAATATAGTTTTAATGTGTTTCATTGTCTGGGATGTAGTTTTCATGTGTTTCATTGTCTGAAATTTAGTTTTAATGTGTTTTATTGTCTGGGATGTAGTTTTAATGTGTTTCATTGTCTGGGATGTAGTTTTAATGTGTTTCATTGTCTGAAATATAGTTTTAGTGTGTTTCATTGTCTTGGATGTAGTTTTAATGTGTTTCATTGTCTGAAATATAGTTTTAATGTGTTTCATTGTCCCGGATGTAGTTTTAATGTGTTTCATTGTCTGGGATGTAGTTTTAATGTGTTTCATTGTCTGGGATTATAGTTTTAATGTGTTTCATTGTCTGGGATATAGTTTTAATGTGTTTCATTGTCTGGGATATAGTTTTAATGTGTTTCATTGTCTGAAATATAGTTTTAATGTGTTTCATTGTCTGAAATATAGTTTTAATGTGTTTCATTGTCTGAAATATAGTTTTAATGTGTTTCTTTGTCTGGGATGAAGTTTTAATGTGTTTCATTGTCTGGGATGTAGTTTTAATGTGTTTCATTGTCTGGAATGTAGTTTTAATGTATGTTGTTGATCTGTTTTCATTACACAATGAATATATAATGAAATCTACCATGGATATCCCAGGAATTGTAGTCGGTGGTCACAACATAAACAACCTGCATTATGCTGATGACACTGTCTCGATAGTGACAAGTCATAAAGAGCTACAGAGATTGACAGAAACGGTGGTGGCAGAAAGTGATAAAATGGGCCTCAATTTGAATAATGGGAAGGCATGGTGAATTCCAAGAAAAAAATAGTGCATAAATGCATAAGAGTCAAAGGCGTTTTTTTAGAACAAGTACAGAAATTTAAGTTTCTGGGCACATGGATAACATCCAATAGAAAATATATCACAGAGAAAAAGAAAAGGAAAGGCCAAAACTGCCTTTTATGAAACTAAAATTTTGAGCAATAAATCCAGGTCACTGAGGGTTAGGAAAAGAATGCTCGCATGCTATAGAGAGCCAGTTTTAACAAACAGCTGTGAATTCTGAACAGTTAATAAACAACCCAAACATAGGGTAGCGAAAGAAGAAGAAGAAGCCGAACAATGTGTAAAGCCTCGCAGATGTGATTTTACGAAAGAATCCTGTCTGTGTTGTTGTCTGGGATATAGTTACAATATGTGGTGTTGTCTGGGATGTAGTTTTAATGTGTGTTGACTGGGGTGAGTTTTAACATGTGATGTGGTCTGGGATGTAATTTTAACATGTGCCTTGTTCAGGGTATAATTTGTATGTTCTGTCATGCATACTTATTATCTAAAGCACTTCATTTAATTCTCCTTCTTCATTTCTGTGTTTACTCTTAAAAGGAATATCATTTTGTGGTTTACAGTTAGGCTGTGATATCTGCACCTTCTGGCCCAACACATCCGATTTCATGGAGGTGGTACTTTGGTACTGGGCCAGGAGAAAGCAACCAACCTCATTCCAATACATGCAAGCCAAATTCAGAGCTGAGGCAACCTGAATACTAATGACGGAAGAGTTCAAAGTCAATGTTACGGTTTTCAAAATCCACCTTGGGTCTTGAATCAACCAAGCCTAAAATGGCTACCAGGCAATATCTTGGGAAGTAAAGATGGTCGACATGATGCTGACTACATTACCGCCCGAGTGCCTATTGGTCCATAAAAACAAGATTCTTTACATCCCCTGCTTTTACTCAGTCCTTGAGAATATTCACAACAAACCTAACAACCCCTATTAAAATCGCATAAGACAATGTTCAGTTTGCATTCTTTTTTTTTGTTTTTGTTTTGTTAACGTATCCAGAAACCATGAGTTGTAAACCCTTTGGCTCGGTACTATGGATATCGCAACCCTTCGGCATTGATTCCATTATAGGTACCGTTAATCTGGGAGAAATGTGGCTTTTCTGCCTACCCCCGGGAGTGAACCCGGACCACAAGGAGTTCGTCACCCGGCCACCGCGAAAGTCAGGTTTAACCAACTTCGCTAGAGAGCCGGGCATCAGTTCGCATTCAAAAGGCAGCTGCAAGTTGTGCTGTGGTTTACAGCTTGGCTGTGATATGTGCTCCTTTTGGCCCAATGCATTCATTTTCAGCAAACTTCTAATTAGTGGCTTTTTACGACATGACTTTTGGGGAGGGGGAGGGAGGTGAATTCCTCCCCATGCCCCCTCAAGAGACTTCGGAATCCCCCCTGAAAATGAAATATTAAATAAACACCTAACAATCAAGGAATTTTGAATCGTTTCTTACATTCAAACCACTCCTCTACCTCTTTCACACAAAAAAAAACGTAAGTTGCACATCCTTTGCAGAACATCACAAACCAACCTGAGCATTTGTTGCCACTGCCAGCTAAATGGTCGATGAATCTAACCCAGTATGTCGGAATAATGAAACTAAGTTCATACCTTTACTTTTTCTGGTTTCAACAATCCCAAAACAGACATATCTACGTAGGTATAATTATTTCAACAGTTATTATTTGCAATAAAATTGTAACCTTCTTTTCATTAAAGTAACATAAAAAACAACAAAAAAACACATCCATACCTGCATATCCAAGCAGACTGCACATTCAGAGTTCATCCCCCTTGCTATCACCGAAGCCTGTCTCTCTAACAGTGCAGGCGGAAGTTCTGGAGTTCGAACCTGTTCCTCAGGAGGGGCTGTTGGAGTGGCCTGGTGTGATGGAATGACAAGTTCCTGTGAGGAGAGTAACACTTTATTCATTTATTTATATACAGTCGAGTCTGGATAAGTAGAAGTCGCAGAGACCTAAGAAAATGCTTCCACTTATCACGACTTCTACTTATCCAGACAGCACACACAATAGAGAATTTACACTAAAACTGAGCAGCAGCATTGAGGAAAACTATTTTACCCGTTAGGAAACACCATAATTAAACAAATAAATAGCAATACAATGTCAGAAATGTTGAAATATTTAATTATTTTAGAAGGTATAAAATTAAAACCATGTGAAAATTCAGACATTAATTGAAGAAAAAGTCTGTGATTCTGCTTTGCTCTTTGGACTGTGAAAAATATTATATAATAGCATTTTTTGAAACGATTGAACCATCTACATTTCCAGTCTGTCTAACCTCCAAGACGTGCAAATCCCTCTGCTTCTGCATAATTAATGGCCCATTCATGGGAACATTTGTCGATCTAAGCTCAGTGGACCATTTTAAAAAGTCAGTATCAACAAAATCACATGTTACTGTTCTAGCTTGCTGTCTCACTGTTGATTTTACACTAGAAAAAACATGTTCTGTAGCGTTCCTTGTGCTATAAAATGCCATAAAGCGTGGAACTCGGATTACCATATTCCCTGGCTCTATCCACTTTCTTCTTTGCACTATGTGCAATCTCTTCCAATAGTTCAATCTTTCTTTTTAAAGTTAAAGTAGTCAGCTTTCCACCATCAGCCAGCATTGTTAATACTGAATGTAGCGAGATTTCGTAGCCGCAAGATTTCATGTGTTTTTTTCCCCGCGTTGACTAAAGAAAATTTTTTAAACAAAATAAATTTATATTTCATAGTGACAATGAACAGTTCGACTTAAACAGGGACATGTATATAGTCGGAATTTATTTTCAGATTTGACTTATCCAATTTTAAGTTAACCAAATTTGATTTATCAGGAATTTAAATACTAAGATAAAGAAGGAAAATTGACGGCACTAAGCTGATCATGTCAATTTAAGCAAAATTCTACTTATCCGAGTTCGACTTAGTGGACTCGACTGTGTGTGTGTATGTGTGCGTGCGCACGCGCGCGCACACACATACACTTACATACATACACATGAGCACGTTTTTTAAGTAAGCTTCGTTTTGACTGCAGCAACAAACACAAATGGTAAACACATGTTCATATGCAGTATGTTTATGTGGTTCATTAGCTAGCTATGTGCTCATTTTTCACTGTCACAGTTTTTTTTAATGCTGCGTGTGAGTGATTTATAATAGGTGCAAAAATAAATACTCCCGCCAGCTGTGAGGTTTATGCTGTGATCTGTTTTTGTTAGCAAAAAACAACAGCGCTGCAGAAATTCACAAACAACTTTTTGAGGTTTATGGGCCTGAATTTATGACTGATAGTATGGTTAGGAAATGGTGTCAAATGTTTAAAGAAGGGTGAACAAATATCCATGATGAAGATGGTATCGGTCGGCCGAGTGTGGTGACAAACAATCTGGTTGAGGAGGTGAGCCAAAAAATTTAGGAAAATCGACATTTCACAATTTCTGCGTTGTCTGTCGAATTTTTGAAAGTTTTACATTTACTGATTTATGATGCTATGACAAAAAACCTTGGATTAAAAAAAAATTGTGTACCATGCAAACCAAAATCTGTGGGCTGCTGCACTCGCAGATGGAACCGTTCAATTGTTGCAAAAATTTCACTGGGAAATTGTTGACCACCCGCACTACAACCCTGATCTGGCGCCAAGTGATTACCACCTTTTCATGCACCTAAAGACGTGGCTGGTATCCCAGTTTGAAACTGATGATAAACTGCAGACAGGTGTTAATGAAGGGACAAGACACTGGAGGCAGACTTCTATTACATTGGGATTAAGAACCTGGTGCCATGATACCAACAATGTGTTGAGGTCAATGGTGATTATGTGGAGAAATAATGTTAATGTGCAGTTCACTTCTGGCTGCTATAAATCATTTTAATATTTGATTTTTCTTTTTTTATATATTTTATACCAGGATTTACTTAAACAACGTGCCTCGTACATACGTACGTACATACATACATACAAGGTTTGCTGAAAACAGATGTGCTGGGCCAAAAGGGGTGAATACTGCAGCCTTGCTGTCAACTACGTCATGTGCCATCAATGCTTTTCATGGCGACCGCAGAAGAAATTATGCTATGTAAAGAACTTTGGTTGTTCCAATGCTACACAAGAAACATTCCTTACTACACAAGAAACAGTGATACAGAAAACTGTGGGACGGCTCCAACATACAGAAAAACGGCAGCTACACATACTAAATATCTGTAATTACAGTTGCAATCTTACACTGACCCCTTTCTTGTCTCGAATCTTTTCCCTGGGAGACCTGGTTTTCAACTGCTGATGGTCAAGAAGTCGGAGAATTGACCTCCTCAAGCCCATTTCATGCACGCCCATCTGCCGGAGGTCAGGATCAGTCAAGCTCTGCAGTATTTTCATAGTGATGCGGTGCCGAGCAAAGATAGGAATATAATCTTCTGCTCCAGCGGAGATGAGGATATCCTTGACTGCTGGCTCCAGCTGATTCTCCTGGGGAAACAAGAGGATCACATTAAACACCAGCCGGCATCAGTGAAACTGTGTCATATCTTAAACTGTGATTTTTTTTTTCCTAATGTGGGTTCAGGGCCCCAGTTTGGTGGGGATTGGGATGTGAAGAGAATAGATCACTGCCTCCTAACTCCCCGTGTGGGTTCCGGAGCCTCAGTGTGAGGGAAAAAGAAGATTAGATCCACTGCCCCCCTTACTCCTTGTGTGTTTTCCGGGACCTCAGTGTGAGGGGAAAAGAGATTAGATCCACTGCCCGCCACCAATAAGCTTGTTTTAAAAGGTGACTAGTTAGAGGTGGTTTTTTTTTTTCAGAGTGCATCTGCCAGAAAGGCAAGGAACCAAAAATCTGCTCACAAAAAAAGCCAGATCGGTAAAATGGACATGCATGCAAAACTCAAGTTCTGGAAAAATACTGATGTTCAGAAGTAGATGAACAACCAGTTTACAGATGATGATAGTGAGCGAACATACTGCCTCCCTTAACAAGCATGTCATAAAAGTCGACTAATCAGAGACTGGTTGAAATCAGACACGTTAAACTGAAGAGCGCATAAATCACAGCCTGGCCACAAACCATCATACAATCACAGCCTGGCTGCAAACCATCATACAATCACAGCCTGGTGGCAAACCATCATACAATCACAGCCTAGCCATAAACCATACAATCACAGCCTAGCCATAAACCATTCAATCACAGCCTAGCCATAAACCATCATACAATCACAGCCTAGCCATAAACCATACAATCACAGCCTAGCCATAAACCATCACACAATCACAGCCTAGCCATAAACCATAGAATCACAGCCTAGCCATAAACCATACAATCACAGCCTAGCCATAAACCATCATACAATCACAGCCTAGCCATAAACCATACAATCACAGCCTAGCCATAAACCATTCAATCACAGCCTAGCCATAAACCATCATACAATCACAGCCTAGCCATAAACCATACAATCACAGCCTAGCCATAAACCATCACACAATCACAGCCTAGCCATAAACCATAGAATCACAGCCTAGCCATAAACCATTAATCACAGCCTAGCCATAAACCATCATACAATCACAGCCTAGCCATAAACCATCACACAATCACAGCCTAGCCATAAACCATACAATCACAGCCTAGCCATTAACCATAACACAATCACAGCCTAGCCATAAACCATCACACAATCACAGCCTAGCCATAAACCATACAATCACAGCCTAGCCATAAACCATACAATCACAGCCTAGCCATAAACCATCATACAATCACAGCCTAGCTGCAAACCGTCATACAATTACAACCTAGCCATAAACCATCATACAATCACAGCCTAGCTGCAAACCGTCACACAATTACAACCTAGCCATAAACCATCATACAATCACAGCCTAGCCATAAACCATAACACAATCACAGCCTAGCCAAATACCATCACACAATAACAGCCTAGCCATAAACAATCACACAATCATTTGAGGGCTTGATGGGGGAGTCTTGTCTTATCCATTCTGAGCGCATGGTCGATGCAGTTCCAGCAGCACTTTCTTATAAAACTGGAACCATTGTCTTGCTTGGTCTCTAACAAGTATGAGAATTCAAATATCTAGGAAGCATATTTACAGAGGATAACAGACTTGACAGAGAGATAGAAGCCAGAGTATAGAAGGCAAATGCTGTCACCTACCAGTTAGCCCCAACTGCTTAGACACCCAAATGTCTCCCTTTCAACAAAACAGCAAATTATTAACAGCATCTTTATATCTACTTTATGTTATCAGTGCCAAACGTGGACAACGAAAAAGGCACTAGAACAGAAAATAGCTACATGTGAAATGCGCTGTCTCCACAAGGTGACTGACAACACTAGATGAGACAGGTTTTGAATACCAGCATTACAGAGAAGGTTGGAATAAAATATGTTTGGATTATACTGACAGGCAAAGAATGAAATGGTTCGGCCATCTTGTGAGCATGCAGATAGACCAGACTGCTTATGAGACTTTTTACAGTAGAACATCTGGGAGGAAGGCAAGAGGAAGACCAAGAAAGACATAGATAAATGATGTAGCTGAAACCTGCAAAAAGATGATCAAATCCATCACTCAAACCACCCAAGAAGCACAAGACAAATACAGAAAACCACAACACTGGGCTACCATCTGTTATCAGTGAGATAACACAAGAAGAAGAAGACGAAGGTCTCTTGTCTTGTTGAATAGTAATTAGTTTTGTTTAAGCTACTTGCACTGAACATATAGTCATAATCTCATACCAGCTTGTACCATTGTGTCACCTGTCGCTGTTTACCATCTGACAGTTATCTCCCTCCACCTCTAGATACAAAGAACAAAGAACTTGAAGCCTGAGGCTTCTCCAGTCAGCCAGATTCTGCACTCAGGTCTTTCTTGGTCAGCCAAGCCCTTCTTGGAGAGGCCAGTAAATTAAGGTTACCCACGGGACATATGGCTTCTGAGAACAGTGCCAAGAATATCACAGACTGGCACAATGTCCATGATTCACTTCCACACCTGAAGATTGGCTAACCAACCATTCATTGACATTACCTGAGAAGGACAAAACACAGACTCACTCTGTCAATCAGTGACTGGGGTTTGCGGTCAAGGAAACGCTGGTACTGAACCAACCAGTAATCTTGCTGTCCTTCCTCTCTCTGAAGCTCCATCTCCAACTGAAAGAGGTGAGGTAAAGTAAAGAGGTGAGGTGAAGTAAAGAGGTGAGGTGAAGTAAAGAGGTGATGTGAAGTAAAGAGGTGAGGTAAAGTAAAGAGGTGAGGTAAAGTAAAGAGGTGAGGTAAAGTAAAGAGGTGAGGTAAAGTAAAGAGGTGAGGTGAAAGAAAATAAAGGACCATTTTCAATACCTTCAAGTGTACAGTAGAACCCCGCTTAACGAGCACCTCTCATAACGAGCAATTCGCATAATAAGCAAAACAAATTGTAAAAGAATGACTCGCTTAACGAGCGACGTTTCGCATAATGAGTGGCGAGGAGAGGGGAAGTCCCGGATTGTGCTCATGTTACATCAGTCTGTGTTTAGCACTCGTTCCAGTAGCATCGTAGTGTCACTTGTGATCACACATTTTCTCAAACTTGGGTTATATTGTGATACATGTACATGAATCCTCCAGGCCCACAAGATGACCTCTCTGAAGAATTTAAGTTCATCAAGATCCAGTTTTTGCCTCCCAACACCACTCCGTTACTCCAGCCCATGGACCAGCAAGTTATTTCTAACTTTAAGAAGCTCTACACTAAAGCACTCTTCAAGCATTGTTTTCAGGTGACTGAAGAGACCAACCTCACTCTCAAAGAGTTTTGGAAAAATCCCTTCCACATCGTTGCCTGCCTCAAGATGATCAACAAGGCGGGGGAAGGGGTTACCAAGAGAACCCTAACTTCTGCTTGGAAGTAGCTTTGGCCGGAGAGTGTTGTCGATTTATAAATTTGAGGGGTTCGAGACGGTACCTGTGGAACCTGTAGTCAACAAGATTGTGTCTTTGGCCACTATCATGGGATTGGAGGTGGATAACAGTTATATCGAAGAGCTTGTGGAAGAGCACAGCCAAGAGCTGACCACCCAAGAGCTTATGGAGTTGCCTTGTGTTTTACAGCAAGAAGTTTTGGGGGAAAATTTGTCAGAGGAGGAGGAGGAGGTAACAGAAAAGCAACAATCTTCTGGCGAAATAAGAGAAATGCTGAAAGCATGGCACACTGATGCATCTTACATTGAGAAGCATAACCCTAATAAGGAAGCTGCTACGCGCATTGCAAACTTATTTAATGATAATGCTGTGTAGCATTTTCGCCAAATTTTGAAGCGTCGGCAAAAACAAATGTCTCTGAACATCTTTCTAGTAAAAAAAAAAAAAAAAAAAAAAATTTTCTATCTATCATAATTATTTCGACTTTTTTTTTCTGCAAATCGAATTCGCGTTCCAGAATTGCTCCTTAACAATATGTATATAATTTTCTTTGAATGAACTTTACACATAGCATTTTGTGAGCATTTTTTTCGACATGGAACACATTATCGTATTTTACATTAATTTGTATGAGAAAATCTTTTTCGCATAATGAGTGTTTCGCTTAACGAGTATTATTCTGGAACAAATTATGCTCGTTAAGCGAGGTTCCACTGTATTTGGGTTAAAGTGATGGACCAGTATTTGTCAGACCGATCAACACTCTGTGAATGATGTGGTCAACATCACGCCCGCTGCCATGACTTCCCAGGACTTTGCTCGTACCCATTTGAGGCTGGGTCAACCTGGGAGAGAAGGCCATTTTAGGGAAAAACTGAAAGAGGGAATAGCTGACAATAATAATGGCATCCCATTTAAGCATTTATAACATTTTGATCAGTTCTTCCTCTTCTTCTTTCATTAGCTTGAACTAGATTATCTATATCTGCAGTGTTGTTTCTAGTATTAACTTCACTGTCTGTTGTAATTCACTCAGCAAACCGTAAAGTTGTTTTGCACCGGTGTTTCTCTTGGCCAAAAGTTTTACCTTGATATCTTGAATTTGGGACAGTCTTGGAGGACATGATCTAACACATTAAGTTATTTTGAAATTGCTCTTTTACTTAACTGTATGGACTCTGGGCCCCATTCTGGGAGGAAAAAGGAATAGACCCATTCCCCCCCCCTCCCCCCCCCCCACAAACTCATCTTCCAAAAAGGCAACTAAATGGGGGTGTGCTGTGCACTAGATGTGCTGAGCCTGTGTTCAGCCTAGCTCTAAACCAGATGTGCTGAGCCTGTGTTCAGCCTGGCTCTAAACCAGATGTGCTGAGCCTGTGTTCAGCCTGGCTCTAAACCAGATGTGCTGAGCCTGTGTTCAGCCTGGCTCTAAACCAGATGTGCTGAGCCTGTGTTCAGCCTGGCCGTAAACCAGATGTGCTGAGCCTGTGTTCAGCCTAGCTCTAAACCAGATGTGCTGAGCCTGTGTTCAGCCTGGCCGTAAACCAGATGTGCTGAGCCTGTGTTCAGCCTGGCCGTAAACCAGATGTGCTGAGCCTGTGTTCAGCCTGGCCGTAAACCAGATGTGCTGAGCCTGTGTTCAGCCTGGCCGTAAACCAGATGTGCTGAGCCAGTGTTCAGCCTGGCCGTAAACCAGATGTGCTGAGCCTGTGTTCAGCCTGGCCGTAAACCAGATGTGCTGAGCCTGTGTTCAGCCTGGCCGTAAACCAGATGTGCTGAGCCTGTGTTCCGCCTAGCCGTAAACCAGATGTGCTGAGCCTGTGTTCAGCCTAGCTCTAAACCAGATGTGCTGAGCCTGTGTTCCGCCTAGCCGTAAACCAGATGTGCTGAGCCTGTGTTCAGCCTAGCCGAAAACCAGATGTACTGAGCCTGTGTTCAGCCTGGCTCTAAACCAGATGTGCTGAGCCTGTGTTCAGCCTAGCTCTAAACCAGATGTGCTGAGCCTGTGTTCAGCCTAGCCGTAAACCAGATGTGCTGAGCCTGTGTTCAGCCTGGCCGTAAACCAGATGTGCTGAGCCTGTGTTCAGCCTAGCTCTAAACCAGATGTGCTGAGCCTGTGTTCAGCCTAACTCTAAACCAGATGTGCTGAGCCTGTGTTCAGCCTAACTCTAAACCAGATGTGCTGAGCCAGTGTTCAGCCTGGCCGTAAACCAGATGTGCTGAGTCTGTGTTCAGCCTGGCCATAAACCAGATGTGCTGAGCCTGTGTTCAGCCTAGCTCTAAACCAGATGTGCTGAGCCTGTGTTCAGCCTAGCCGTAAACCAGATGTGCTGAGCCTGTGTTCAGCCTGGCCGTAAACCAGATGTGCTGAGCCTGTGTTCAGCCTAGCTCTAAACCAGATGTGCTGAGCCTGTGTTCAGCCTAGCTCTAAACCAGATGTGCTGAGCCTGTGTTCAGCCTAGCCGTAAACCAGATGTGCTGAGCCTGTGTTCAGCCTGGCCGTAAACCAGATGTGCTGAGCCTGTGTTCAGCCTGGCTCTAAACCAGATGTGCTGAGCCTGTGTTCAGCCTAGCTCTAAACCAGATGTGCTGAGCCTGTGTTCAGCCTGGCTCTAAACCAGATGTGCTGAGCCTGTGTTCAGCCTAGCTCTAAACCAGATGTGCTGAGCCTGTGTTCAGCCTAGCTCTAAACCAGATGTGCTGAGCCTGTGTTCAGCCTGGCTCTAAACCAGATGTGCTGAGCCTGTGTTCAGCCTGGCCGTAAACCAGATGTGCTGAGCCTGTGTTCAGCCTGGCCGTAAACCAGATGTGCTGAGCCTGTGTTCAGCCTAGCTCTAAACCAGATGTGCTGAGCCTGTGTTCAGCCTGGCTCTAAACCAGATGTGCTGAGCCTGTGTTCAGCCTGGCTCTAAACCAGATGTGCTGAGCCTGTGTTCGGCCTGGCCGTAAACCACACTACAAAGGCAATGTGTCAGCCACTCTTTTAAGAGCAAAAAAGGAGCAGCTCTACTGTAGAAGATGTCAAGAGTTCAAGTCAAGCGCACAGATTCAAACCCACCTATACTGGACCATAGGTTACTTTGTAACCATTTTGGGTTGCCCCAATATTACGCGTGGCAGAGATGTGGTTTCTGAGATGAATGTTACAAATACCTTGGATGGCCAGAGTAACTAACAAAGATTGCTTGAAAGAAGCTAATAAAAGTAGATCTCTATATACAACAATAAAAAAGAGACAAACACTGTTCTTTGGCCACATAATGAGAAGAGAGACATTGGAGAACATCGTGACAACTGGAAAGATCAGTGGAAAAGGGGGTAGAGGCAGACCAAGAGAGATGATGCTGGATGGGCTGAAATGATGGCATGGGGGGATATCATCAAGAGAGCTGTTCCAGGCAACCAGGGATCATGATCTGTGGAGACGCATGAGCGCCTATGCCAGTTGGCAGGGCACATGATGATGATGAGAGATGTGCTTTCTGAGAATAATGCAAAGAATATCATGATAGAAAAACAAATGAAGCTGTCCTCATCAAGACAGATGAAAGTCATAACCTTATTCGTACAATTAGACGTTCAGTCAATATTTTTTGGACATGTCATGAGAAGTCATAAACTCGAGAATTTGATGGTAAACTGGCAAGACTGGTGAGCAAGAGGAGGGCAAAGAGATAAAAGCCAGAATAGCCTGGCCAGATGGATGGGGCGAGATTTAAAAAAAAAACATTCAACTGATCCGTTATTTTGGTGATCGTGTGAAATGGTGAAACACGATAGCTTTTACTTACCGGCATGGCACATGATGATGATGATACTTGCTATATAGTTAAAATGGAATTTCACGGATTTGTAACTGTTTAATTTTCATCCCTGAGATCAGGGTCCCGGGAATTCGGTTTTCTTCTTCTCAAGTCTTTTTCTAAATCTGAAGCCCAGTAGTGTAGTGGCTTGATGCTTGCTGCAAGCCCAAAGGTCTTGGGTTCAAATCTGCATGGATTTTTGTCTTTCTCCAAAAGTGACCTTTGCTCCCAGGTCAACCCAGTCTAAATTAGGTACCAAGTAGTGCCTATTTCTTCCTGGGAAGTAAAGGCAGCCACACTGAAGTTAACCATATGACCAATCGAGTGCTGTTCCATGAGTACAAAAATATAGATTTAGCACTAAATGCCCGATGTGCCTAAGGCATAAAAAAGGAACCTTTACTTGGTCAACATATAACACAAAGGACAATTCAGGTTTACCAGTAGCTTTTTCAATTCTATCTGCCGCCTGTCCTTCTCCTCCAGTAGCTGGGACAGCATGGCTGAGAGGGCCACTCTCTGCTCTTCCATCACATTCTGTGTGAACAGTGAAGGTTTGTTCATTTCAAGTGAAGGTTTGTTAATTTCAAGTGAAGGTTTGTTAATTTCATATGAAGGTTTGTTCAATTTCAAGTGAAGGTTTGTTAATTTCAAGTGAAGGTTTGTTAATATCAACCAAATGGTCCATCCAAACAGCCCCAGACACAACAGTGAATACAATTAAATTGTTATTTCAACCAAATGGTCCATCCAAACAGCCCCAGACACAACAGTGAATACAATCAAATTGTTATTTCAACCAAATGGTCCATCCAAACAGCCCCAGACACAACAGTGGATACAATCAAATTGTTATTTCAACCAAATGGTCCATCCAAACAGCCCCAGACACAACAGTGGATACAATCAAATTGTTATTTCAACCAAATGGTCCATCCAAACAGCCCTAAATACAACAGTGAATACAATCAAATTGTTATTTCAACCAAATGGTCCATCCCAACAGCCAGACACAACACTGAATGCATTCTAAATGATCAGATTAGTCAATAATGAGACTGGATCAAAACTATGAAGAAGAATGAATCACAACATTCAATAACATGAAAGGTCACAACATTAACTCAGCAATCAATGGTACTCCTATTGACTGCACAACCAACTTCCATATACTGCATACAAATATTTACGAATGATCCCAATAGTTTTGTTTTTTTTCACGGCCAGAAAATTAACAATAATTTTCTGTTTGTAACGCATGCTGTCCCTGCCCAATATTTAAAAAAAATTAATACAGCTGTTCTTTTTGGTGAATGAGTTGCCATTTCATATATATATATATATAATAAACTCCTTTCCACTTTGAAGCCTGCACAATTTCAGGTTTCTACCTTTATTATTTGCTGAACGTGGGTCACCTTTTTCTGAATGCTGCGTATGAGATTTCACAAACAGAATCAGTTTAAAAAAGAAACAAAAACACTACTGGACAAAGCAGCAGCAGACAACTAAGATAAACCTCAAAGACAGAAAACAAACACTGCTGGACAAAGTAGCAGCAGACAACTAAGATAAACCTCAATGACACACACACACAAAAAACACTACTGGACAAAGCAGCAGCAGACAACTAAGATAAACCTCAATGACAGAAAACAAACACTACATGACAAAGTAGCAGCAGACAACTAAGATAAACCTCAATGACACACACACACAAAAAACACTACTGGACAAAGCAGCAGCAGACAACTAAGATAAACCTCAATGACAGAAAACAAACACTACATGACAAAGTAGCAGCAGACAACTAAGATAAACGTCAATGACAGAAAACAATCACTGCTGGACAAAGCAGCAGCAGACAACTAAGATAAACCTCAATGACAGAAAACAAACACTACTGGACAAAGTAGCAGCAGACAACTAAGAAAAACCTCAATGACAAAAAAACAAACACTACTGGACAAAGTAGCAGCAGACAACTAAGAAAAACCTCAATGACAAAAAAACAAACACTACTGGACAAAGTAGCAGCAGACAACTAAGATAAACCTCAATGACAGAAAACAATCACTGCTGGACAAAGCAGCAGCAGACAACTAAGATAAACCTCAATGACAGAAAACAAACACTACTGGACAAAGCAGCAGCAGACAACTAAGATGAACCTCAGTGACAGAAAACAATCACTACTGGACAAAGTAGCAGCAGACAACTAAGATAAACCTCAATGACAAAAAAAAAAAAAAAAAAAAAACACTACTGGACAAAGCAACAGCAGACAACTAAGATAAACCTCAAAGACAGAAAACAATCACTACTGGACAAAGTAGCAGCAGACAACTAAGATAAACGTCAATGACAAAAAAACAAACACTACTGGACAAAGTAGCAGCAGACAACTAAGATAAACCTCAAAGACAGAAAACAATCACTGCTGGACAAAGTAGCAGCAGACAACTAAGATAAACCTCAAAGACAGAAAACAAACACTACTGGACAAAGCAGCAGCAGACAACTAAGATGAACTTCAGTGACAGAAAACAAACACTGCTGGACAAAGCAGCAGCAGACAACTAAGATGAACCTCAGTGACAGAAAACAATCACTGCTGGACAAAGTAGCAGCAGACAACTAAGATAAACCTCAATGACAAAAAAAAAAAAAAAAAACACTACTGGACAAAGCAACAGCAGACAACTAAAATAAACCTCAAAGACAGAAAACAATCACTGCTGGACAAAGCAGCAGCAGACAACTAAGATAAACCTTAAAGACAGAAAACAATCACTGCTGGACAAAGCAGCAGCAGACAACTAAGATAAACCTCAAAGACAAAAACAGAAACTCACAAACTCATGAGCCACTCGTTTGTCTCTCTGGTACCGCTCCATGGCTGTGATTTGTGCTAGCTCAGATTCTATCAGGGAGATCTGTGAGAGAATCCGTGAATGAGCCGAGTCCTGGGAGTACAGCAGAGCTTCAAATGCTGCCTTCTGCAAAGCCTCCTTAGAAAGCCAGGAGAAAAAAAAAGTATTTTAATTACAACAACAATCTAGTGAGAATGCAGCCAGACTAAACTGTATATGAGACTTTTTACAGCAGAATATCTGACAGGAAGGTGAGAGGAAGACCAAGAAAGAGATGGATAAATGATGTAGCAGAAACCTGCAAAAAAGACTAACAAATCCATCACCTAAGTTGCCCGTGTGTCACCGGGGCCTTCACGGGAAGAAAAGAATAGTGACACTGCACCCTACCAGAATTGTCTTGAGAGGTGACTAAGGGTAGGGCTTGAGGTTGGCTACCTCATTTGTAAAAACAATAGCCACAAAAACCAACCAACCATGGCATGAGTTGGTTGAGGCCCTATACTCCATTGGAGGACTAGAAAGGCAGAAGAAGAAGAAAAAGTGACTGAAGAAATACAAGACAAATACCGAAAACCATGACACTGAGCTACAACCTGGTATCAGTGAGATGACAAAAGAAAGAAGAAAAAGAATCACAAAAACTTTTAATATCCTGAAATTAAAGAATTTTTAAAATTATTATCATACGTTTCTCACATAACAATGCACACGGGCATCCGATCTCACTAACCAGAGACCAGGGGGAATTACTAAAAGTCCAAGTCCATGTGAGAAATCTCTGCCCTTACCGGGGACTGAACCTGGAACCTCCAGCACTTGAGGCGGACAGCATGCCTCGAGACCCCCCCCCCCCCCAAGGCTCTTTGGGAATGAGTGAACTGTGTTGAAACACAAATAGCTCATCAAGGCCTGAAGAGAAGAAAATGGTGTACTGGGGAGTGACCAGGGGGATCTGGCTGAAACTCTACACCCAGAGGAAAGACAAGACGAACAAGCAATCAGACTGCTACAAGTACTATCAGAATCAGAACCCTGCACTGGCTGCTGCAGATGAGGATGGAACATTTATGGGAAATTCCTGAGTGCTGTGATGTCAATTCAAAACTCTCTGGGTACCAGAAGATTTCACAGGAGACGCCAAGGCCAAGGAATTACCATGATAAAAAAATCATTAATTGCTTACTTTCAAATTGGCAATATAAACAATGGTATTTACCGGGGGGACACCAGATTTCTTTAGTATCTTCTGACTAAATGTTGTAAGTAAGAGAACACAGTAAGCTTTGAAGAGAATTCAAGGGGTATAGTCAACCACGCACAAGGAGTTGCTTAGGTTTGAAAGAGTTAGCTCCACTTATTATCATAATTTGCCAGCGATAAGTAAACCGTCCAGAATTTAGGTAAGTCAAGTAATAGTTAAACTAGCTAACAGGAGGGCCATGAGACATGCAGACCGGACTGACCTCTTTACCCAGTTTTTCGATCATCTTCTTGTGTTCCAGATGCTTATAGTTGATCAGACTTTCAATCTGTCCCAAATCCAGATTTTCTCTGGGATAAACAACAAATATTTAGATGAGCATATTATGTATAGTTTACCAACAAACTCAAAGCATATGGTATTTACAGAAAAGGTTTACCAATAGCAGTTCCGATCTATGTCTTAAGTACAGTTACAAGAAATAATTTAACTTTAACAACATTAGTTCTCATCTACGTGTTAAGTATGGCTATAAGATATAAGTAAAACAATATAGGTTTAAAGTCAGTAGTTCTCATCTATATGTTAAGTTCAGGGTAAAAGAAACAATATAGCTTTAGTAACAGTATCAACAGAAGTACAGGATATAAGTAAACCACAATTCTCATCAACAGAAGTACAGGATATAAGTAAACCAATATGAGTTTAACAACATTAGTTCTCTTTAGGGTACAAGTTTAACAATATAGCTTTTAGCAACAGTAGTTCTCATCAACATAAGTACAGGATATAAGTAAACCATAGTTCTCATCAACAGAAGTACAGGATATAAGTAAACCATAGTTCTCATCAACAGAAGTACAGGATATCAGTAAACCATAGTTCTCATCAACAGAAGTACAGGATATCAGTAAACCAATATCAGTTTTCTTCTTCTTCTTGTTCACCGGCTGTGAATTCCGGCGGTAAGTCGCGGTTGTTCGTCCAAAATGGACTTTTGGCTTTTACCTTGACCTGAGTTTTGCGTGTACATCCGTTTTACTGGCTTATTTGTTCGCAGATATCAGTTTAACAACAGTAGTTTTCATCTATGTGATAAGTTCAAGATATAAGTTTCTTGTCCAGACCCACACAAAAAACTTGCTCATTAACAAATGCCAAAGTGCATGTCATCTTACTCCTAATGCTGAAAGCCGGTGGTGTACACCAGCGATTCTCAAACTTGTATCGCCCCCACCACCCTTCTTGGGCTAAATCATTTCGCGGCACAGCTATCCTGATAGCGGTTTTAATGCTTAGGAAGAAAAAACAAAACAGTGCAAATTTAAAGTTCAGTTGTCTTTAATGCGATGGCACGAATGTATTATTGCCCAGGCACCCCGGCAAACACTCCCGGCACCCAGTTTAAGAACCGCTGATGTACACTATCTCATGTGCATTTGCGCACACAAACATACACATATACATATATGAATAGTACAGTGACATGAAAACAAGGTCTCTCATGCTAGCAATTACTGTCAAATGCCATATAACTGCTCAAAAAGTGTTCATCTACTGACTGAGCATTTTACACCTCTCCTCCCTCATAAGCACACATGTAAGTAAAACATTTACAGCAGATGTTCCTCTCATGCCTGCATCCTCACTTTAATGTTGACTGGATGTTTTCAAAGACCTCATTTACCATCACACTGTGAAAGCTTCCTTGAGTGCTTTTGTCTTCTTTTTTAAGAGCACAGAAGTCCTCGTGTAGAATAGAACCCCTGCCCTCTAAAAAGAAAATTATGAAAATCAGTTGTATATGTATATCATTTTGCTGAAACTGGATGTGGTAGGCTGAAAGGCACAGATATCGCAGCCTAGCTGAACCACAACACAACCACCTTTAAAAGAGAAAATGCAGAAGAAGGTCAAGCAAAGAGTCTTGTAGGTCAGTGCAAGAACTACCAGTAAGGATTCTGTCTGTCTCTCTTTCGCCCACCCAATGCTTCTAATAAAGTTAACAAGATAGAATAAGACAGCAACACATCAACAACAGGGACACATCAACGACAGGGACACATCAATAACGGTGACACATCAACAACGGTGACACATCAACAACGGTGACACATCAACGAAAGCAACACATCAACAACGGTGACACATCAACAACAGTGACACATCAACAATGGTGACACATCAAGGACAGCGACACATCAACGACAGTGACACATCAACGACAGTGACACATCAACAGACTGACTGTTCTAAGGTGTCCCTCCTCATCTCATCCTTGTCCTGCTCCATATCCAGCCTGATAGTTTCCATGGAATCAAAGTCAGTCAGCAGCATCTTCATATTGTCTGCAAGAAACATGCAGTCTAGACAACAGGGCATGTTCCAGTGGTAATAAAAAACACTCACAGTTAAAGATGAAAATAAAAGACATTGATGCTTAAGCCATGGTGGTGTAGTGGTTTACCGAAAAGGTGGTACAAGTTCAGAATTCTCTGGCAGGTACTGCTTTTCCCAGCTAATAAGACCTATCCCAAATATGAGCCTTCCCTATGTGGGTTCCGGGGTCCCATAGTGGGGAAAACAAGTACAGACCTACTGCCTACAAAACCAAAAAAAAAAGAATGTCATAAAGGTCGACTAACTGGGAGCTTCCTTCGAAGTCGGAGTGCATCAGCGGCAATGAGAAAACCAACTGCACACAAATAAGCCAGTAAAATGGATGTACACACAAAATTCAGGCCCTGGCAGAAAGCCAAAGTCCAAAGGGATGAATGATCAGGACTTTCCACTGGAGCTCGCAACCAGTGAACAAAGAAGAAAAATATAAGCGCTAGTAGGATTTGTCAGGATGTTTGTAACACAACACAGCATTTATAAACTCATACATCTGTTACGTAGAGCTAAAGCAGAGCCTGTGTTGTTATACGTATGTGAGACACACAACAAGCAGAAAAGCTGAAAAACATTTACTCAGCCAGAGATTCTCATGAAAATTCACAGATGGGGATCTCAAGCTTTAATCAGTCTGTCCTTCTCTCTTAATGAGTTGAAGTATGTGTACATTATGTCTTGATATCCACAACTATAGATGTCAACATCCAGCACACACACACAAAAATACATCACATAAAGACGCTCACCCAAGATTTCCTGCTTACGAAGGTTCTCCAACTCTTCCCATCTCACAGTGAACCAATTCTCCTCCTTCATTCTGAAAATACATCAATGACAGCACTGTAGTAGACGGTGCAAGACAAGGGACTAATATAGAGTTGTTGTTTTTTTTAAGCATCAACTGTGGATCCGAAAGTCTTGAGTCCAGGTCCTGACGGAGCATGACTTTAAAAAAACCTTTTTTTTTCAGGTCGACGCAGCCTTAAAGATACCAGATAAAATCCTGGGAAGTAAAGGTGCCCGGCATGATGTTGACAACATCACCCACTGAGTGCAAATTTGGCCTATAAATTATATAGCCTAAAGGTGTGGCAAAGGATCCTTTACTTTTATAATGATCTTTAGCAGTCAAAAAGAAAGGGGAAATGTTCAGATTTCATCCCGTCATTTGTCTCCCTTGTCAACTTCTGCAGAATCAGACAAAGAGGATGCAAGTAGGCCAGAACTGCAAGATTTGGTGAACCAGTTTAAACAGACAATCAACATCCTTTGACTTCTGTGGGAGAGACTGAGCATTTTTCCTTAGCGCCACGATAAGATTCTTTATTACACATTTTTAACAACATGACCAAACGGCATCTCAACACATCAGTACAAAGGAGGATAGTAAAGGTATTAAATTACTTGTGTTCTGAGGCCCAATTTTAAGGAGAAAAGAATAAAACACTGCCTCTAAACAAGCAGGTTGTAAAAAATGATTAATTAAGGGTTTACGGAGAAAGGACTGCTGGGCCGAAAGATGCATATATCACAGCTTAAGTGTAAACCACAACACACTGTACAAATCCATTTTAAGGGCAAATACAAAAGAAGAAGATGAAGAAGAAGAAGAAGAACAAGTTGGAACCGGAATAATGCTCAAGACCAGAAGGAAGATTTTGTGAATGGCTAATGTACAGGTCCAGCTTCTCATGAAGTCTCTAAAAGACTACTTGGCTGGCTGATGAGCCCTGTGAAAGACTGAGCTTTAACAAGATATATAATTTATGGTAAGACATGAGAAGAGATTACATGAGAAGACAAGACATAAGAAGACAAGCCTATGAAAGACAAGACATGAAAAGATAAAAGATGACAAGACATGAGAAGACAAGACATGATAAGACAAGACATAAGAAGACAAGACATTACAAGACATTAGAAGACAAGACATAAGAAGATAAGACATAAGAAGACAAGACATTACAAGACACTAGAAGACAAGACATAAGAAGACAAGACAGGAGAAGACAAGATGTGAGAAAACAAGACATGAGAAGACAAGACATGAAAAGATAAGAGATGACAAGACATGAAAAGACAAGACTTGAGAAGACAAGACATAGGAAGACAAGACATTACAAGACATTAGAAGACAAGACATAAGAAGACAAGACATTACAAGATATTAGAAGACAAGACTTGAAAAGACAAAACAGGAGAAGACAAGACATGAGAAAACAAGACAAGACATGAGAAGACAAGACATGAGAAGACAAAACATGAAAAGATAAGATATGACAAGACATGAGAAGACAAGACTTGAAAATACAAGATATGAAAAGACAAGACACTACAAGACATTAGAAGACAAGACATAAGAAGACAAGACAGGAGAAGACAAGATGTGAGAAAACAAGACATGAGGAGACAAGACATGAGAAGACAAGACATTACAAGACACAAGAAGACAAAACATGAGAAGACAAGACATGAGAAGACAAGACATGAGAAGACAAGACATGAGAAGACAAGACATGAGAAGACAAGACATGAGAAGACAAGAGATGACAAGATGAGTCATGAGAAGACATGACATTACAAGACATGAGAAGACAAGACATGAGAAGACAAAACATGAGAAGGCAAGACATGAGAAGACAAGACATGAGAAGATAAGACATGAGAAGACAAGACATGAGAAGACAAGAGATGACAAGATGAGTCATGAGAAGACATGACATTACAAGACATGAGAAGACAAGACATGAGAAGACAAGACATGAGAAGACAAAACATGAGAAGGCAAGACATGAGAAGACAAGACATGAGAAGATAAGACATGAGAAGGCAAGACATGAGAAGACAAGACATGAGAAGACAAGACGTGAGAAGACAAGACAAGAGAAACCAAGGCATGGGACAAATACATCAAATAAAATAAAAAGAACACCTTTCACTCTCCATAATTTCCATCAGCTTCTCTGTCTCCTGTGCCTTTAAGTTGTAGTCTAGCAGCTCAGCTAGCAGTGTGCTGGCCCCATTTTCAACTGAAATGATCCAGAATAACATCTACTTAATCATCATCATCATCATCATGTGCATAGCCGATAAGCAGAGGCAGTCATGTTTCAACACCTCAGACACCAGCAGAGACGCAACCTGGCCTGTTGCAACCACAATGAAGACAAAGCTGTTTAGTACATGAGAAGATATGGCCTGTATGATAGCTTTCATAAAGGCTGCCGGCCTCCTGATATACATTTTCTGACAAAAGAATCAAAGAAGAAGAAGAGACACATCCCTAGAATCACAGATCAAATCAGTGAGTTTGACTCGACATGGCCAAGCCATCCAGGTATTTATCTGTTTACTTTCCCCTTGCTCTTTTTTTTTCATCAATCTTGCCAGTAGTCACCAAATTCTTGAGTTCAATTCTCATAAAATGTCTCCCCCCCCCCCCAAAAAAAAAACCATTGTCAATGTCTAATTTCTCTAATCAGTTTCTAGTTTTGAAATGTCTGTCTCGCAACATCAAGATCAATAGGAATAAACTCACAGGGAGCAAGTACAGCGGGGATCTACAGTCATCAGTAGAAATTATCCTCTTTCGACACACGTTTCGGCCCACGATTCCTAAACGTATTCGGAGGTGGGCCCACCTGAGTTCATGAAGCTCAGGGCTGCTTCCCCGCCGCACAGAATTACCGGATGGTGTTATACTTTCGGCCAGAGACAAGACGACTTGGTGGTTTCGAAGGAGGTACTGTGAGATAAGAAGTCGCCACGGCAGCGTAATTAGAACAGTCCGCATGCCTGGACGACCGAGCGACAAGCTTACTTTGGTTTACCGGACACATCTTGGACTTTTATTAGCAGTTGGCAGAGAGACACTGGCAGACAATTCGTACACGATGGACTTTTCAAAGGGATAAGAAACTCTTTTCCACTAGATACCCAGACCAGCTCACCGAGGCCCGTCCCCTACGTTGTTGCGCTGCGTCCAGAGCCAGCTGGATGCCCTTTCGGCCACCTCACCAAGTTTTTTGAGTGCCCGTTTCCGTTCATTACCGCGCAATCCTAACTCTTTAACCACATTGTAGAGCGAAGTGGAAACGAGGCCTCTCGCTCCCACTTCGACGGCAAATACCCGTACTGTGTAAGCCTCGTTTCTCCTCAAACCGGCTGCTAAATCACTGTATTTCTCGAGCTTATACAAATGATTCTCCTCCATCCGCGACTCAAACGGGACCGTCAACTCAATCAGGATGAGTTGCCGTTTTTGCGCAGAATGGAGAACGATGTCCGGTCGCAGGCCGGTTTTACGGATCAACTCGGGATACCGTTCATGTCCTGGCAGATCAACCGCCAGTAACCAGTCCCTCGCAGAGTCTAGCACAGATGGAGCGAATGCGTTTTTGTTGACATTACCTTTTGGAACCTGCCCAGCCTTGAGGAAACGAATGGGGACGATACTAGAACTGGCTCTGGCATTAGCCCTCATTCTAGCCTGGTCGACAACGGCTGCTAACTCTTTTAGCACCTTGTTGTGGCGCCAGGTATAGCGGCCTTGACCTAGGGCTTTCCTGCACGCGGACAGGACGTGCTCAAGAGTTTGCTTTGATTTGCACAACGGGCAAGTCGGATCGTTGGTCGCAGACCATTTAACCATGTTAACACCGGACGGTAATACATCGTACGCCGAACGAACGATAAAGCTCAGTCGCAGCGGGGTCATCCGCCAGATCTCACCCCATGTGAGTATTCTAGGCAATGCGCTCTCCAGGCTGACCCAATGGCCCTGCTACGACTGCTGGGCTGCTTTCTGAACCCGAATCTCGTTTTCGTTGTCCCTCACCGTTTGTATCACCATGTCTCGGCGTTCTTTGGCTGAGGCCTTTGACCACCAATTGACTTTCCCGTGCCCTAGGCCTCGACGGTCGGTTTGTGTGTAACCCATTACCTCCTTCAATTTTAGTGCGTTCTGAGCAGCTCCTATCGCATCGAGGACCTTCCACTTCTGGCCAGTCTTTAGAGCGGGCTGGACAGCGATGACATTTGGGTCTGAGGACTCGCGCAAAAGCATGGCGAGCCTAACTTTGCCGACTTTAAACTCTTCGGTTATTGACTTGAACGGAAGTACCAGCTTAGCCTGTTTACAATACAGAGCCACGTCGGTCAGACAAGGCGGTGCACCAATCCACTTTCTTAAGGCTGTATTGATTTTCTTTTCCATGGTTTCCACTGCAGTCATCGTCACCTCGTAGACTAGCAGTGGCCATAGAAGCTTCGGAATCAACATGAATTGGAGACACCATACCTTGAATTTCCCGACCAGCCTGCATCGCTCGATCGCGAGCAGGCCTGTAGCCAGTGACTCATGTATTCGCCGGACTTCCGCTCTGTCAGATAACTTCGAATCGTAAACGCAACCGAGACTCTTCACCGGTTCCTCCAGAACCGTAGGGATCTTGTTCCTTGCCACCGTAAAACTGGTCGCCGACACCTTGCCCTTATGGATTGACAGACTCCTCGATTTCTGCGGTTTGAACTGCATACCGCTCCATTGGACCACCGCGTCCAATCTATTCAGGATCGTGCGGGCAGACTCCTCGCTGCCCGTTATTATAGTCGTGTCATCCATAAATGCGCGCAGTGGCGGCAACCAGTGATCCCCTATTTGAAGGCCCAGTCCGTAGCCGGCCGCCCCGTCTAACACGATCTGCATTGCCATGACAAACAGTATAGGTGAGATCGTACACCCCATAGCTATCCCAATCTGCAACTCAGTCCACCTCGTGGTAAACGTCGAGGTAGAGAAGCGCAAAGCGAACTTAGAGAAATATATATCAAAATATATCAAAAGTTGATAAGACCAGTCATTTTATATGGCTCTGAAACTTGGAGAACAACTACAAGAGTTTAACCCTTATTTAAAATTTTCGAAAACAGTCTTATGACAAATCTTTGGACCCATCAAAGATGCAAACAGCGGAAAATAGAGAGTGAGAAGCAACAACAACAGTCATAACCTGTTTAAATCACCAAAATATTCGAAGATATGCGAGGTTTTTTTTTTTCAATCTCTTACATATGAAAAGTCATTCGTTTACTTAGGTAGGGAGCTGGGAAACAAATTTTAATTTAAAAAAGGCGCCGTGACTAAGACAAGTTTGGGAAACACTGGCTTATGAAATAGTTCTAAGTGTGTATAGCCAACTTATCATGCCTGACAAACTGCATTTCTGGTGACGACTGTTGGCTTTGGTGCCTCTAGCAACTGCCATATGCATTTAAAGCGTGCATCCTGGATTGTGCCAGGACTAATTGTTAGTTCACCAGTTTTTCAAATAGGATAGTGAGGGACATTTCATTTCATTTTTAATGGCAAGGAATGGAGCAAGTATGGGGGTGACCCGACTGCAATGAAGTTGAAACCTTGACTAAGACTAGTTTAAATTATGATGACATATAAGGAGACTGTATATATAAGCATACCATGTCAAAAATCAACAGCCACTTAGAAAAACCTTGGCTGAAAACATAAAATAAATCTGATATAAACGGAAGTAATATCAGTGAAAACAGCATTTACTGATGACCAAACTGACATGTCACGTAAAGAAATGGAAACAAACATTGAAATGCAATGAAACTGTGAAGTGTGATTTAGTTGTTTTTTTTTTGCAGACAGTGGCATGAGAGTCAAAGCGTGGAAGAGATTAGGGCTTCACCTTTGATATCCACAAAAGAGGCTCTCCCTGTGGGTTCCAGGGCTCGGTTAGTGAGAACAAAGAATAAATAATAAAGCCACTGCCTCTCTAACAAGGATGTGGCTAATTAGGAGTGTTTTCTTCAAAGGCAAAGCCCATCTGCCTGACAGGCAAGGAACCAACAGTCTGCACACAAATAAGCTAGATTTGTAAAATAGATGTGCAAGCAAAATTCAAGTTCTGGATAAAGACCAAAATCCAGAAGCGAACGAACAACCAAAACTTTCTGCCGAAGTTTACAGTCGTTGAAAGCTAAGAAAAAGAAGAGATACCCACAAAGACCGCCGTGCCTTATGCGAAGCTATCGACAGGCAACCGGCTGCCCTGTGAAGAAGGAAATAGCCAAAGAAGGCCAAACCTGGTGCAATAAAATTTATCTTCTCCCCTTTCAATATTCCCTTTTTTTGTGTACAAGTTTTCTCTCTCCATGAAGTAATATTATTACCATTTTAGCAGCACACAATCTTTTCATGTTCATGTGTTTCTTATCTGCTGCAAATGCACAAAATCCATCTACTTTAAAAGGCCCCTTTTGTGTGCAGGTTTCTTTGTTATTTGAGTAATATTATTGCAATTTTAATAACATATTTTTATTGAATAAGTTTATAGATTTCTTATTTGCTGTAAAGTCATGAGGACCCTCTATTTTAGACACTCGGAAAAAACCAAAACCATTCTTGAAGATTTCATAACACTGTTTAATCACAGCTTACTTTCTTTCAAGTACTTGAGAAACTCATTCCTCTCTGCTTCCTTTCTGTCGTTCAAGTACTCCAGGTCATTAGAGTCTTGCTCCTGATGCTGGTAATGAAACAGTCAAGAGGACATGCTGAATTTAAATATAATGATGCTAGAAGTTAACATATGTTCGGTGTTACATTTACTATGTGAGTAACTGACGATAATACAATCTTGTGTAAGTGATGGCTGACAACAGTCTCATGTTCTATATGAGAGTAACTGATGAAACTGTCTTGTGTCCTATCTGAGTGACTGATGATTTACAAATAGCTCGAATTACAAACAGCTCTACAGACAAACCTTTCAAGATATGAATTTTTTTCATATTCTTTTTTGACCTCTACATATGAACCTAGTAAAGTAAAGGACCCTTTTCTACGCCTTCAGGCATATTTGGAATATATGGATAGACCGATATTTTATAGACCAATCGTCATTTGGTGGGCAATGTGGTCAGCATCACGCCAACCGCCTTTACTTCCCAGGAATGTACCCGATATCCACTCAAGGTTGAGTCGACCTGGGAGCCAAGGTCAATTTTCCCCCCAAAAAAAGAGCGGTCCCATCAGGAATTAAACCCACTACCTTCCAATCTGCAGGTAAGCGTCTAGCCTCTAGACTGGGGTGGCTCCCCGGGAAAATAGTAAGGAGAAGATAAACAGATAAATACATGGATGGCTTGGCCACATGAATAGGGCGGGGCAGTAGCACTGACCCAATTCCATGATTCTGGTGATTATGTGTGATGATGGACCATCACCACCAACACCAGTGCTGTTCAACTAAGTTTACCCGGGGGCCAAAATGTTGAAAATGAGGACCGTCACGGACCAGAGGCTCAAGCCCCAGCACAGAAAGATCAATTAATACAACTGGCACTGATCTACGGGCCACTTGCTAGGCCTCTGCGTGCTCAATCCGGCCCGCAAGTCGCCAGGTGAATAGCCCTGACCTAGAATTATTGACATGGCAGAGGATGATGATTATGATGCTGATTTTTCTCCCAGGGCATGCTGGTGTGAGAGAGCAGACACCATAGCTGATATTGCAACTATCAGAATGGGCCATCTGTGGGCAGGAGAGACATCAAAAATGCCACACAAGAGACTAAACGCTGAGAGGCTTTCAGCTTCGTGTTCACTGAACAGACTGCATACCAATGGTGTACCAATTAGAGCAGCGAGAAAGGAAAACCATACAGAAACCAGCCATCGTTATATCAACCAGAACAGATTGGAAGTTATTAGCCTTAAAATGCTTGTAGACATACTCAGGAGATTGGAGCACTTATGGTCATGTCTGATGTGCAACGCTTGTAGACATACTCAGGAGATTGGAGCACTTATGGTCATGTCTGATGTGCGACGCTTGTAGACATACTCAGGAGATTGGAGCACTTATGGTCATGTCTGATGTGCGATGCTTTTAGACATACTCAGGAGATTGGAGCACTTATGGTCATGTCTGATGTGCGACGCTTGTAGACATACTCAGGAGATTGGAGCACTTATGGTCATGTCTGATGTGCAACGCTTGTAGACATACTCAGGAGATTGGAGCACTTATGGTCATGTCTGATGTGCAACGCTTGTAGACATACTCAGGAGATTGGAGCACTTATGGTCATGTCTGATGTGCGATGCTTTTAGACATACTCAGGAGATTGGAGCACTTATGGTCATGTCTGATGTGCGACGCTTGTAGACATACTCAGGAGATTGGAGCACTTATGGTCATGTCTGATGTGCAACGCTTTTAGACATACTCAGGAGATTGGAGCACTTATGGTCATGTCCGATGTGCGATGCTTTTAGACATACTCAGGAGATTGGAGCACTTATGGTCATGTCTGATGTGCAACGCTTTTAGACATACTCAGGAGATTGGAGCACTTATGGTCATGTCTGATGTGCGACGCTTTTAGACATACTCAGGAGATTGGAGCACTTATGGTCATGTCTGATGTGCGACGCTTGTAGACATACTCAGGAGATTGGAGCACTTATGGTCATGTCTGATGTGCGACGCTTTTAGACATACTCAGGAGATTGGAGCACTTATGGTCATGTCCGATGTGCGATGCTTTTAGACATACACAGGAGATTGGAGCACTTATGGTCATGTCTGATGTGCAACGCTTTTAGACATACTCAGGAGATTGGAGCACTTATGGTCATGTCTGATGTGCGACGCTTTTAGACATACTCAGGAGATTGGAGCACTTATGGTCATGTCTGATGTGCGACGCTTGTAGACATACTCAGGAGATTGGAGCACTTATGGTCATGTCTGATGTGCGACGCTTTTAGACATACTCAGGAGATTGGAGCACTTATGGTCATGTCCGATGTGCGAGGCTTTTAGACATACTCAGGAGATTGGAGCACTTATGGTCATGTCCAATGTGCGACGCTTTTAGACATACTCAGGAGATTGGAGCACTTATGGTTATGTCTGATGTGCGATGAAGATGATCTTTAAATGAACAATGAACAATGATGCTGATGATACTACCTGAGTGATTGATGACAACAGTCTTCTGTGTTCTTCCGCGGCTCTTGTTGCCAGCTCTGTTTGAGCTTCCTGCTCAGCACACAAAAGTCTCTCCAGTTCCTGCGCATCCTTCCTCTTCTGATCCTGAATGTCCACAGTTTCGTACAAATTATTAACAATAATTATTAACAGTTATTAAGACATTAAAACACGAGTATGAGCGCCAAGAAACAGACTATCAACAGCATATTTTTATCAACGCTGTGCTACCAGTGCCAGACTTGGATATTATTAAAGGCTAACCTATATAAAATTAACACTTGTGAAATTAGATGCCTGAGAAAAGCCACCAACTTAACCATCCAAGACAAGGCTAGAAATGATATTATCAGACAGACTGTAGGAACAACACCATGCGGCAGATTCATCGAGAAACAGAAGATCAAATGGTTTGGTCATCTAGTAAGAATGCAGCCAGAACAACTACTAACGCAGGCGCTACACATGAAAGGATCTGAAGTGAAATCAAGAGGCCGCCCTAGAAGAATATGGATTGATGACATTAAAGAGCTTCTACATCAACACAAAAAGACAGTAGCCATTGCTACCTACCAAGCAAAGGATCGCAAACTGTTCCTCCCCACAACACCTAATGGCAGAAGGGTAACTGATGATGATGATGATGATGATAATGATTAACAATTACAACCGCTGAAATGACTCAGTGGAGTAGTCACAGACAATGACAGTTTAAAGATAATTGTCCACCTTTCCAGATGGTGGAATTTCTCAATAAAATTAATGTTCATGATTACATCCAACTCTCATGCGAGACGCCCAGTTTTGAATGCTAGGTAAGACTGAGGATTTTTTTTCTGTCCCGAGCAAAAACATAATCCTAATCTGCAGTTTGTGGAAACAACAGTCCTAAATTCTCAAGCTCAAATACCCCCCCCCCCTTTCACCACCACAATTACAGTGAAAGACTGATGTAGAGAAAAACATATATGAAAAATAATGACTTACAAGTACACTTTGGTAAGCTGCAACACCTTGCTGAAATAAATAGAAGATATAGGTTTTAAAGAGACACATTAGATAAATCATAGAAGTGAGAAGCAGAGGTAGACAGAGGGACTAGGAGGAATAGGAGGTAACAGAGAAATCTAATACAGGAGAAAGGTAGGGAAAACAAGGTAATGGTCTCCTTCTCCTTTGACTTCTGCACTATCTCCTTCCTCTTCTCCTCATTCTCCTTTTTCCTTCTCCTTCTCCTTCTTACTGTTAACAATTTGCTGGTTTTTGCAGTGAAATGTTTTCTCACATGAGCCCTCCTTAATCATTCACCTCTTATGATTTGCATGGCAGGTTGTAGTGCTTCCTCCCTCACTGGCATAGCTTTTTTCTGGTGGTATGCAATGGTATGCAGTACTGGCACCTATTTTAAGGCATTATGTTTTCTTCATGGCACTATGGTAACAGATACTCTGGCATCTTTTTTCTTCTTCTCTTTTTTTTTTTTCAAAGAAAACAAAAGCCCTGGTAATACTTGGGCGATAGACCATCATACTTACTAGAACATCTTCTGATAGTTACCTTATGAGGCGTCTGTGGCTTTGGTGCTAAAAAGCATGTCTTGCAATTCCGAGGTACCGGTTCGATTCCCACAGCAGGCGATCTGGCAGCAGACCACTTTGCATGATTTTGAGGAAGGTATAAAGAGCTGACCTTTCAGAGAACGGCAAACTACTGAACACAAAACTGTCTGGTAAAGCCAAACAGCCAACAAATTCTGGCGTTGGTTATGCAACATCCCATAAAGAATACGCTAAACTTTATTTCACGAGTCTACCATAGAGCCATCTTGGTTACACAAAAACCTGCCCTTTGTCAAGGTTTCTGGTGATGGCTAGAACAATTCACTCTGAGAAAACCTGACAATAACCAAATGAAAAGTGGGATCAATCAGCTTTACAATATCACAGAAGCAAACTATCTTTGAGGTACAGCCCTTGTCCCTCACACCGTTTTCTGGCCAGTAATTATACGTTTATATCTGGCCAGTATTTTTTTCCTGTGGTCACACGTGTTATATATTCTACTGGCTAGATAGCGATGGGATTTTTTAACGTCAGCTAAGTGATTTGAGAATTCTTGTGTGACTAATATAGGGAAAAATATGGTAATAGTCTCCTTCTCCTCTGACTTCTGCGCTCTCTTCTTTCTCTTCTCCTTATTCTCCTTTTTTATCTTCCGATTTAATATGTAAAGATATGAGAGAACTTTACCGCTAGAAAGCTTTTATCAGCACATTAAATAAATCTAAAATGCGATAAATACAAACAAGAATTCTCAAATCACTTAACTGATGTATCTCCAATAAAAATCCCAACTCTGACTAGCCAGTAGAATCTACGACACATGTGTGACCACTGTAAATAAATACTGGCCACAAAACGGAATGAGCGACAAGGACCATAACTAAAAGATATTAGATAAAACTGTGTTGGATGTTACGTAGCTTATGTGAACTGTCCCCAACTGGATGGATAAAGTGGTTCTCACGAGACTTATGGACTCTTGTTATTCCAGCAGCTAGATCTGAGGGATAAAAGCTATCAAGGACACTCTGGCTACCCTGAGATTTACCATACTGACATGTAATGGCAATGATTTGAGGCCACTTTTTCTGCACAAGAGAAAAATGCTGCACGAACATGTCAGCCAGACATACTGTTAATGAAGAGGCTCAGACCATAGTCTATTATGTAGAGTACATGGTAAAAAATCTACAACGCTACTGAAACTTCAAGAGGAAATAAGTGCTCTAAATGTCCGGTGGTCTTGGGACAGAGTATCAGCATGAACAACATGGGTGAAAGCCGAAAGGAAGCCCATGATGGGAAAACAAGTCTGCTGGATGTCAAAACCAAATTAAGAATTGGCTTCTGGAATGTAAGAACCATGTTTGAAACGGCCAAAACTGCCCAAGTAATTAAAGAAATGCAGAACTATAAACTGCATATTCTTGGAATTAGTGAAAGCAGGTGGACAGGGTCTGGACAATTCCCAACAGGTACAGGAGAAACCATAATATACTCTGGAAGAGATGATAACCTACATTCTGCAGGCGTGGCACTTATTTTAAAGAAAGGTATACACAAACATCTCATCGAGTGGCATCCAATCAATGAAAGAATAATGACAGCACGATTCAATGGGAAACATGCCAAACTTACAGTCATCCAATGCTACGCACTGACTAATGAAGCTGAAGATGAAGATAAAGAAACATTCTTTAGGAGACTGCAAGAGGTAATAGATAAAGTACCAGACCATGATATTCTATGCATTATGGGAGATCTCAATGCAAAAGTTGGTAACAACAACTTGAATAGAGAATTATCAATGGGAAATCAAGGATGTGGTACAATTAATGAAAACAGGGAGACTGAGCGACTTCTGCACGGCGAATAGACTTGTTATAGGAGGAACACTATTTCCTCACAAGAATATACACAAGCTTACATGGATATCCCCAAACAGAAGACCATTTCATGGTAAACAGAAAATGGCGTGGGTCCCTACTCGATGTGCGTGTCAAAAGGGGAGCAGATGTGGGAAGCGATCATCACCTTGTAGTCGCTCTACTACGACTTAAACTCAAAAAAATTTACACTCAAGTTAAGACACAGAGAGCACGTTACAATGTTAACCTTTTAAGAGAAAAAGACATTGCCACTAAATTTATAGTAGAACTCAAGAATAGATTTCAAACCCTATCAAGTGACCCAGAAACTCCAACTACAATCAGCATTCAAGACAGATGGAACCAGATGAAAGAAACATACAAATCAACTAGCAATAAAATTTTAGGAACCAGGAAACAACACCACAAAGAATGGATAAGTATTCAAACCATGGACTATTGTCAAGCGAAAAAGAATAAAGAGCCTCATAAATCACACTAAATCAAAACGTCAGAAAGACAAACTAATGTTAGAATATAGCGAACTAAATAAAATGACAAAGAAAAGTGCTAGAGCTGACAAGAGAAGATTTATGGAAAATCTTGCAGAAACAGCAGAAAATGCTGCTAAAGCACAAGATCTACAAACCCTACACAAAATTACCCAGCAAATTTGCGGAAACAGAAACAATTATCACAGCATACCCATCAGAGATAACCAAGGCAGACTGCTCACCACAGAACAAAAACAAGACATGCAGTGGACTAAACACTTCTCCGACCTTTTGAACAGACCTGATCCTGAAAATCCCCCAGATATTCAACCAGCCTCTCAGGACATTGACATTATTACTGAACCACCAAGCAAACAAGAAATCCTTAAAGCTATCCACACTTTAAAGAACAACAAAGCACCAGGCAAAGATGAACTGCCAGCAGAACGTCTCAAAGTAGATCCCAACACAACTGCTAGCATTCTAGAACCATTGTTCAAGGATATTTGGGAAAAAGAAGTGTTGCCTGATGACTGGACTGAAGGAACAATAGTCAAAATCCCCAAAAAAGGAGACTTAACAGACTGCAATAATTGGAGGGGAATTACTTTACTCTCAGTACCAAGCAAAATATTTTGTAAAAATCATCATAATGCGGCTTGAAAAAGGAGTAGATAAATGCCTACGAGGGAAACAAGCAGGATTCAGAAAGGGCAGAGGAACAACTGAGCACATCTTCGCCATACGTAACATTTTAGAACAATGCAATGAATGGCAGAGAAGTATATATATTAATTTTGTGGACTTTGAGAAAGCTTTTGACAGCGTCCATAGAGACGGTCTGTGGAAAATTTTACAACATTATGGAATTCCGGAAAAAATAGTCAACATAATTGCTCTCTTCTATAAATAAAGAATTTTCCTGCAGTATAAAAAATTACAAAACATCTTTCCCAGTAAAGACAGGTGTAAGACAGGGATGTGTTATGTCATCTCTCCTCTTCAACCTTGTGATTGATTGGATACTAAAGAACACAGTAGACAGGACACTAAGAGGCATACGATGGACTCCATTCACCATGCTTGAGGACCTTGATTTTGCAGATGATATAGCACTCCTATCACATAAACATGAACATATACAAGAGAAAAGTAACAGACTACACTGCACAGAAGAAATGGTGGGATTGAGAATAAATACAAAGAAAACTAAGATCACGACAAACAGTCCAAACCAACAACTAGTGACCATAAGTAACCAATCACTTGAAAATGTAGAACATTTTACATATCTTGGCAGTGTGGTGTCCCTACTGGGAGGGACAGACGAAGACATACAGTCACGCCTGAACAAAGCTAGAGCTGCTTTTGGAAGGTTGAGGCAAATCTGAAAATCCAACAATTACTGCAGAGGAACAAAACTCCGACTCTACAAGAGCATCATTTTGCCAGTTCTTCTTTATGGAGCGGAATGCTGGAGAATGACCAAAAAGGATGCACACAAGCTGTCCACCTTCCACCACACATGTCTACGTAGAATTATCCAAATTTTCTGGCCAGATACAATCTCAAACACTAAACTACTTCAAGCCACAAACCAAGAAACTTTAGACATT
This sequence comes from Candidula unifasciata, assembly GCA_905116865.2. NCBI lineage: Eukaryota > Metazoa > Mollusca > Gastropoda > Stylommatophora > Geomitridae > Candidula > Candidula unifasciata. The sequence goes on along the minus strand of CAJHNH020006668.1, from coordinate 1,386,441 downwards.
ATGATTACCAAGAGAAGATGGAAAAGGCTAGGCCACGTTATGAGAATGACTTCTGGTATACCTGCCAAAACAGCTCTCACATGGACACCAGAGGAAAAGAGAAAACAGGGGCGCCCAAAAAACAACATGGAGACGAACGATGGAAAGTGACCTGAGTGCGGCATCTTTGACATGGAAAACTGCACTGAAGATTGCACAGGACAGGAAAGCATGGAAAGTCCTCTCTGAAGCCTGATGTACCACTAGGCATAATGATAACTGATAACATGGTAAAGAAGGAAGATTAGGCATTGTTCATTCTATGTCAACTGATGTCCCCACCTTCAGCGCTTTCAAGTCTTACCTGGCTGTGATACTCAGTGCTAGAGTTTTGCAATGTTCTGAGATCCTGTGTATGTGATCTATGGATGGAGACTAGAGACTAATGAAGGTATCATGATCAGAGACTCGTATAAGATGATCAGAGACTGGGCTTAAACTGTCCTGGTGTGATTTACACAAAGAGACTGAAGACTTTACTGAAGGACACACATACCATCATCTGAGACTCCATCTGGGCAATGTTCAACATGCCATCACTGAACGATGAAGTCAGAGTTTTGTTGGAAGTTTGAGTCTTCAGCCAGTACTTGGAAGGATGCTCATATTCAATCCCTGCTTCTGATTTGAAGAAACATTGACAACAAAAAAGAGTAAGTAAGAGATCAAACTAAAACAAATGCCAGACACTTTACTGTTAACAATAAATATCTGCTTACTACTGCAAAGTAATATCCTAGTATGAAATATGAGCCAATACCTCCCCAAAAAAAAACTATTTAACACTAGAAAGAAGCTTACTAAACTATATTAAAAAAAAAAAAAACTATATCTCACAATAATGACATCTCTATTTAACACTACAAAGGAACATCTGCTTCCCATTATAAATGAACATGAACCTACAAATGCAAAGAACAATCTACTTATTACTTTTAAAAAACATCTATTTACTATTAGAATAAAATATCTATTTACCACTACCAGGAACATCTATTTGTGCCTGCAAAGAAACTTCTTAACACTACACAGGAATATCTACATGTGTCTGCAAAAAAAAAAAAAAAAATAACTACTTACCACTACAAAGGAACATCATGATTGCAGCTGTACTTTTCTTGCATGTTTCTACAAATGACAATGAACATAAACAATGTCAGTATCAAAAGACCATCTCACTAACTTAAACAGACAATACAGCAGGAATCAATCTTACCAGTTTTAGCATGTTCTCAAGTCCATTTCTTATCATTAACAATTCCAAAAAACACCGACTGTCTACCAACATCCTACATAAAATAAACTCATCAAAAGATGAATGAATGTTGATTGTTGAATTAAGGATCGACATCACATCAATTGGAACACTCCCATAAGTGCTCTATACCAATCTTCAGCCACAAGCTAAGAGTTCCAATCTGTCTGACTGTACATCTGTCTGGCCTTTCCCATGAGCGTCGAGTGTCGGATAAAAAAAACCCGGTAACTCCTCACAGCACGATTCTCCTCAGACTGTGATGATCTATTTCTGTCTCCACACTGTTCTCTCGCTCCCAGAGTGCCCTCACAACATCTAGCTTGTCGTACATCAATTACCACCAAGTGGTGCAAAACTAGAGTCTATCGGTCTGCTCGTTTAACAACACACCAGCATAACCTGGAAAATATCCAAAATACATTAACTACCTGGGACCTCCAAAGTGATGCCTGCCACTCTGAAAGGAGCATGCCCGTCTCCACTTTTCTCACCTGACTCTGTAAGTATCAAAAGAAACTGAAAGCAGCAACAACAACAACAGCAGCAACAACAACAACAACAACAAAAGTCAAGCTCACCTTGAGATGGATATTTCATTTTTTCAATATCAAATATCAACGTCTCCAGGGCCCTGACACAACACAGGTTAACAGGCAACTGAATGATATCATTGAGAGAGATGTCCAGTGTCCGTAAACGTCTAAGTTTCAGTATGGGCTCTGGGAAGAATTTGAACTTGTTATCTGAGGAGTAACAAGAAGAGATTAAAACAATGAAGAAATTAGAAGAAGACTATACTTAAACCAATCATAAATTCATTAAAGAGCAGCAGATGAGATGGTTCAGTCATCTGTCAAGAATGCCCTGGTACCAACTGCCACATCAAGTGTTGATTGGTCTATGTACAAAAGGAGGTAATACCACATGTTTGATGCCCTAGAAATGTTTGGGGAAAAAATACTTTAAAAAAAAAAAAAATCACTTGATGCACATCACTAATGAATTTGTAATAAATTTATCCATCTACATTTAAAAAACAATTTAAAAAAAAATATATGTTGAATGTTGAATTAAGAATCAACATCACAGCACTCGGGACACTAACATAAGCGCTGTCCCCATCTTCAGTAGTAAGCTAAGAGTTCCAGTTCTGATGGCACCAGTAACTGTCTGACTGTAAATCAGCCTCACCTTTCCCTTGAGTGCTGAGGGTTGGCCAGATCCCCTGGTAACACCTCGCAGCGCCATTCTCCTTAGACTGTAATGATCTATTTGTGCCTTTGCACTGTTCACTCGCTCCCAAAGGGTCCTCACAACATCTAGCTTGTCATACATCAATTTCACCCCTAAGTGGTGCAGAACTGGCCAGTCTATCTGCCTACTCTTTTTCCAACACAGCGGCATAACTGGAGAAAAAAATACAAAGGATGCTAACTACCCGAGACCTCTGAAGCGATTCCTGCCACTTTGCATAGAGCATGCCTGTCTCCACCTTTCTCAACACGCTCTGTGAGTCAGTTACAATTATGACATGCATGTGTATGCACCTAATTTTCAAGCCAGCAGACTGCCTCCACCTCCATTCTCAAACTCGACCTTTGTGATATCATATGCCAGGCTTTACTGCATCAAGCGACGTTTGCTTTCTGAATGGTAAGGTCTCGGTACGACTATCGAAACCAATGCAAAACAAACTGTGCGCAGCTGGGATCGAACCCGGCACCCTGGCATTACAAAGCATGTTCACAATGCCTAAGCCACAGACGCCGATTGCTAACTAGTTATATGACATCGCTACATAATTCCTCATGCCCCCTTTGGTTATCACATTACCCAATTCCATGTTAACAGTTACTTTAATCATCATGTGAAGGCAAAGACATGTTAACTAGGCTTCGTGGGGACAGACCATAGCAGAAATGCTGGTTAAGCATTGACAGGATTGAGCCACAGACAGAAACGATGGCTGGCAGCATCTTAAGGTGACAGGGCTGAGGCAAGAAACAGTCTTTTACTTACTTTTTACTACAATATCAATATGACATAGAAGCCGCTGTAGAGCAGTGGTTAGATGCTCGTCTGCGGATCGGAAGATCATGGGTTCGAGTCCTCATGGAACTAGTCGTTTAAAAAAAATTATTTTGGCTTTCATTGACAGAGCCTTGAGTCGGCCCCTGATATAGTCCTGGGGCGTAAAGGCGGCCGGCATAACGCTGACCACATCACCCACCAAGTGCAGACTGGTTTATAAAATATAGGTCTAGCCCTATATGCCCAATACGCCTGAGGGCATGGGAAAGGGTCCTTTACTTAATTACTTTAAAATATGACAAAGTTCAACAAATGATTCATGGCAATTCCCGCCCAAGGGATGTGATTATCTTTACAGATGGCTCTGTGTTGAGTGGCAGACGAAGTGCATGGGGGTTCATCGCAAAAGCAAATGGATGTCGCTTAGTGCAGCAAAGCCTGGCATATGATATCACAACGTCTAGTTTGAGAATGGAAGTGGAGGGAGTCTCTGCTGCCTTCCGCTGGCTTGAGAATCAGCTGTACACACATGCTGTGATTGTCACTGACTCATAGAGCATGTTGAGAAAGGTGAAGACAGGCATGCTTTGTGCAGAGTAGCAGTCATCATTTCAGAGGTCCCTGGTAGTTAGCATCCTTTGGATATTTTCTCCAGGTTATACCGGTGTGTTGGGGAATGAGCAGGCAGATAGACTGGCCAGCTCTGCACCACTTGGCGGTGGACTGATGTACGACAAGATAGATATTGTGTGGACCCTTTGGAAATGAGTGAACAGTGCGGAGGCGTAAATAGACCATTACTGTCCGAGGAGAATGGCGCTGCGAGGAGTAACAAGTGGTTTTGGCTGACGCTTAACACTGAGGGGAAGGATGAGATGGATATACAATCAGACGGTGACAGGTGCCATCAGAATTGGAACTCTTTGCTTGCTGCTGAAGATGGGGACGAAGCCTTTATGGGAGTGTCCTGAGTGCTGTGAAGTCGATTCTTAATTCAACCTTCCATATTTTTTACAATATGACACAAATGATTTAATCAAAACATGACTTACTTCTAATGTTCAATGTCTGTAAAGATTGCAGGTCTTCAAATGCTTTAGGCAGTGTTTTGAGATAATTGCTGGATAAATCCAAAACCTGACAACAATGGAAACAATAACTAGTGAAATCTTGAGGCATTCATGGAATTAATCTGTTGGGTAGGCTTCTTTTAATTCACCCTGCTAGCTTTTTCAGGTGAGAAGGCCACAGGCCTTTATGAAGGCTTTGGTGTGACACATATTTTCCACTGTTCCATACAGCTTGTTATGTTATCACAATCAACGTCTTTGCACATTGGGCATCCCCATGTGTGCTCAGTCCTCCAATTCCGCAGCCACTCCAAGGTACCTCTAGTGACTGCTCCCAAAAGGAGTTGGTTATAATATCTCCTGTCTTTACCTCGAAGACAGCAGAGTCGTGCTTCACCAAGCTCAACTCCTTGGTCATGCACTTGTGCTAGCGTCAGAGATACGCCATTTTTCCCCAACCTAGTCCATACAGTTTTGATAGTATCAGCTTCGTCCACGCTTCTTCCCATCTGCATTGGTGCACTGCCTGCCCGCTGGTCAGCTATTTAATTACCATTTACTCCTGCATACCCAGGTGTGTAGATCCAGATGATGGAGGTCAACTGCGACTATTTCCGAACACTTTCTACCTATTTAGAGTGCAGACTACCTGTAGCAATTTTCTAAAGCATGTTTATGGAGTCTAAAACGATTATCGTTTGTGTGGCCAATTGTTTTGTAACCCATGTGAGTGCTCTGGAAGAAGAAGTTAATGACATACAGCTTGATTTCCACTGAAATGCTGACTGGTGAGACCTCTCTACTGCCTTCAGAGGAAGCATGTCTGCAGCACATGTTGAATATTCTTTTCGCTTACGCACTGGACACTGCAGACTCAATAAACACTCATATAAATTAGGTATGAGCCAAACAGCTCTCTGCCAGTGTCTTCCTGCTGAACAGACTCCAGAACATGTCCTGCAAGACTGTCCTCTCCTGGCGGAGCTGCGGAGCAACATATGGCAACAGCAAATAGAACTGACAACTAAGCTTTGGGGAAACCTAAGAGACCTTGAAAAGACATCCCAGTTTATGACCCACAGTGGATTATGCGCATGACCAGAGATCGCTGAAGAAGAAGAAGAATATTCTCGGATATCTATCCACATGGGAAAAATTCAGTCCTCCAATCTTGGACGTCCTACACATATGGCCATGATGTAGGTAGTGTGTAAGTTCTGAACTATTTCTCTGGTGCTGTTCTTGCAGATTCACACAGTGTTTGTTAACTGTTCTTGTCTTTGTGTGTGTGTAGCTGTACGTTAACCATAACAAGTAGTAAGTGTATGAAACATATGAGAAGTGTGAATCTATCAATATAAATAAAAAAGTATGTCTATCTGTTTGTCTGTCTGTCTCATTCATGTGTAAACAATCCTTACACCTCTCCCAAATCTCTGCTGAGATAACTAACAGAAGAGAAGAAGGAGAAGCTGCTGTTATGACATATGTTCCTCATATAGTTTACAACCAGCACTGCATGTGTACACTTGTATGTACCCATATGCTTAAAATACAGGACTATGAGCCATCTGCTAACCCTGGCACAGAAGAGCAATGACTATGAATGTAAACTGTGAAAGAGAGTCAAAGTTCTTACCTGAAGATGAAGCAGGCATCCAAAGTCCTCAGGCAGTGACTTGAGTTCATTGTTGTGGAGGTCTAATACCTTCATCAGACAGTGAAATGTAACCTATTATGCAAAGAGCTTTTTGAATAGGCTTTTCAAATCCTATATGTACAAGGTCCGACAATTAAGTAATGAGACTGATTTTATTACGGCCAAGACAAAAGTGCCATCTATGAAGCAAAGGATGGAATCCAAAGAGGCAACCTTAATCTATGATCTGACAACTTTGCATCACCGCCTGCTAAGCAGACGACAAACAAGCCGCCATTTTATTGACCTAGTTAGATGTGCCTTGTTACGAAATCAGCATGGAACAAAAAGCTAACAATAAACATGGATTAAAACTCAGAAAAACAGCCACTAAGACAGTTAAATTGATTGCAACAAATTTATAGGGATAATTTTTCATCTGGTGCACAGATTTTCAGGTGGTATTCATGATTCAAAAGTGGTGTGAAATGATTACTATTGCAACTAGATCTGGACACCCAATTTCTGTTTGTAAAGATTAACTCATTGCAAAAGTCACAGAACGGATACAAGAAGATCGTTGTTTTACTGTCAGGATAGAGTCTATACAGATGGGTCCGCAAAAAGTGCAGTTAGAAATGGTGGTGCTGGAGTGTACATAGAATTCCCATATGGTACTAGGGATAAGTCCAGCGTACCAACCGGAACGTACTGCCATAACTATGATGCAGAAACTCAGGCTATCAAGATAGCAACAGAGAAACTGCTAAATACCAATCTTGGCTCACAGTATGTGGTAATGCTGACAGATGCAAAATCAGTACTTGAAGCACTCCAGTCTAGGAAACTACCATAATTGCAAACACTGCTTACACAACTTAGCCTTCAGCGAAGAGTTGTAATGCAGTGGATACCATCACATTGTGGAGTGCCCGGAAATGAAAAAGCTGATCAACTGGCAGGAGAAGGTGCGACAAAACCCATTACGTAACCACATGTGCACAAAATTCAAGATATGGTATCAGCCATGTGCACCTGTGGAAAGGTGCCCCAGACAGCAGAGCATGTACTCCAGGACTGCACCGAATTTGACACAAAATTTTAGTGCAAAATTTTGGCAAGAAAAAAATTGCTTGCAGGTTTGTACCCCATTCATTGCTTATGACCAAAAACATCAGCAGGTTGAGTATCCACGAGACATCATCAAAACAGGAATTTTTGGCCCCAAAACAAGTGTGTGTTCTCAACTATCCACTCTATTCCCCAGATTTGCCTCCCTGTGATTATTTTTTGTTTCACAAATTCAAGTTACCATTGAAAGGGCGCTTCTTTGATGATATTTATTACATCCAAAGGGTTGTAATATCGACTTTAAGGGCCCATAGCAACAGAAGAACTACAGAGGTCATTCCTGTGTTTGTTAGATTGTGCTACTCACTGTATCAATGCACAGGGGGCTTACTTTGAATAAAATACAGGTTATATCTTCAGCTGTTGATTATTTTAATTTTTATGGAATTAGTCTCATAACTTAATTGTTAGACCTTGTATATGAAACAAAAGTAAAACTGACTCAAACCAGTTATGTCGATGGTTTGGTTTGTTCAACAGATCAACACCATGATACACGGGTGTAACCCACATGATACATGGGTGTAACCCACATGATACACGGGTGTAACCCACATGATACACGGGTGTAACCCACATGATACACGGGTGTAACCCACATGATACACGGGTGTAACCCACATGATACACGGGTGTAACCCACATGATACACGGGTGTAACCCACCATAAGTGTTCTGTTCTACTTCTAAGTCAAGCGAGAGTCTCAAGGATGCCAGCGCAGACAGGCTCCAGGTAGTCTTAGCTCTGAATGGGTAGAAAGTGTTCGCAAGTAGTCGCAGTTGACCCCCATCATCTGGAAGTTATGGTAATACTCGTCCTAGTAATTCTTTTACTTCTGCCAAGAAACTGGTCCTCTACATTACTGTTACTACACTATCAAAAGTTCATCATCAACATGTGCCCTTTTTTAGAATATCTTCTTCTTCTTCTTCTTCTTCTTCTTCTTCTTCTTCTTCTTCTTCTTCTTGGCGTTCACTGCCTCTAAGCTCTGGTGGGAAGTTCTGGTTTTTCGTTTACTTCTGCACATCCATTTTACAGAACTGGCCTATTTGTATGCAAATACAAAAAAGCTGAAAAGCAGATATCACAGTCTAGCTAAAAACCACAACATAATGTACTAGTTGCCCTTTTAATAGCTTATGCTGGAGATGAAGAAAAGAATGGTATAGGCTAACTAAATTATTTATTTACTAGCTACATTCAAGACCGGATTTAAAAAAACATGCCTGTTTCTGAAGCACTTTGCTCCCTTGCACTCCGACTTTGAAGGAAGTCCCTAATTAGTCGACTCTTAAGACATGTTTGTTAGGGAGACAGGGGATCTATTCTAGTTTTCACACACAATGGTGCCCTGGAACCCAAACAAGAAGTAAAGAATATTACTTCCCAGGAACCCACATGGGGAACAAAGAATATTGATTCCTCAATCGGCACTGTGCACTTCTTCTCCCAGCAGTCTACAATTCTTCACCCTGCACTCTATATTTTATTAAACTGCACTCTACACTTCTTTACAACATGTCTACCCCCAGCCCTCTACTCAGCGCTACTTCAGTCTGAAAAAGTGGTTATGCTGTAATGTTGTGAAGTCTCAAAGACTCCTTCAATCCCTCTTCCTCTTGGTCATCCCCTATTCCTGGTGTTTCTACGTTTATGATGTAGGTTCTAGCCGCTGGTCTTATCTGAGTTATTCTCATTAAACAGTTAAACAATTTCAGTGTTTGTTTCACAATGAATTTATTATAGGTGTTGTTCCAATACTTGGTTAAAACATTTAGATCCACTCTCCCAGAGATATCAAAACCTCTACAGAGGTTATCTTACCCTGATCAACTTCAAGTCAATGAGGTCGCCACCTCCAGATAACCCATGCAGCCAGTTATCATGAAGGAGAAGAACCTGCAGACAACAATGGAGTGGTCACAAGAAGACTTGGCTGAGTTATCATAGATCATCAACAGTGATGCTACAACGTAATTTATGTGTCAACCTTCAATTATGTCATCACACTAATCTGAAACCACTGACTACCATGATCGCACATTATTTGCGATCGTAACTTTGGAGGCTCGTGGTCATGTTAAAACTGCATCTACTGCAATAAATGTAGTTGAAACCGTTAGTCCATTCATTTCTCTATGGTCGTTCAAGGGAAACAATTTGGTAGTGCTCAAAGTAAATTTTCTAAGAATGTTTTTGTGAGCTCCCATGTCGATGTTGCATTAAACAATATTTTGATAATAGCAGCCAATTGTTAGGGCTTGGAGGAAGAGTTTGAGGTACATTCCTGATGCTATGGGATATTGTTTTGATTGTTTTGAATTGGAAAGTAAAGCAGAAATTATTTTTGAACGGTGTCATGACTGTGACTTTGATAATTCTTATGAACTGCCATCAAAAACATTGCCAGAACTGAAACACGATGACAGCAGTGTCCCTTTTGGCTCTGTGGCTTAAAACTTTGTGAAAATTGTTTCACAATGCAATCCTCGATGTTTATGGGGAGGTGTTTTCCACTAAGTGAGTTTTGGCTTTTTGAGTTTGATAGTTCAGTCATACTGTATAACTATTCTTGGTGCAAAATGGCAAATAGTAAATGAATTTGCAGAATTTTATTTCTCATCAATGAATAACTACATTAATCTTAAAGGAGCTCAATAAATAATTAACTGTATATCTGATACATCCACATATTTAAAATATTCATTAGTTATCAATTTAACCACATCATCAATTATTGTGCTTGTGATCAGTAAATTTTTTTTGTTTAAATCAGATATGCACTTACAGAATCCTTTTTTTCTTTATCTTATGTGTTAACCCTCAGAAGAGAGGTTGGTACATTGTGTTGCGGTTTACAGCTAGAATGTTATATGGAGCTTTTAGGCTGACCACATCCGATTCCAGCAAAAACCCTAATTTGTCACCTTTTATGACATAGGAGGTCACTAGGTCTACCTTTTCTCGTCCTTAAACAAGGCTGGAAACCTGGTGCATTCACATCATCAAACATAAGTCTAATCAATTGTTTTAAGTTCTTCTTACTTATCTGCCTACGCACAATACAGACACACAATAATGATTTGTTAAAACCACCCACCACAGTAAAGCGACATCACAAAGATAACAAACAGCCACACAATTGAGAATCTGCTGAAACTCGATGAGCTGAGCTGAAAGACAGATATCACAGTCTAGCTGTAAACCACAACATAATGTACTAGTTGCCCTTTTAAGGGCTAATGCTGGAGATGAAGAAAAGATTGGTATAGGCTAACTAAATTATTTATTTACTAGCAACATAAAAGACTGGAATTAAAAAAACATGCCTGTTTCTGAAGCACTTTGCAAATAGCATATACTCCTGATGGAACCTAAAAGATTAATATAAAACAAGGTAAAGTTAAAATTCAAGTCAGGAAGACTGACTTTACTGCTCCAGGTTATCCCATATGGCTCCATTTCTCTCTGCAGAATGGCACAAAGCATGAACTCTGCAGCATCAGTGATCATCCCCATGGATCAATAAAAACCCCACATGTGAATTAAACGATACGTCCATAAAATAAACCCACTTCCTTCGGAGTGTGCAGCATGAGCTTGACCTCTGCCACGGAAACCCCCGAAACAAGATAACAAAATAACATAATACAGGGTGTTTGTAAAGTCTTACTACATTTGTACGCAGAACACATTTGAAAAACCCAAGTACATGATGTTATCTAGTAATATGCTAAAAATTCATTAAATTAGTAAGAGTCATTGCTATGGTCTAACTATGTTTTAAGGAAGCTCGAAGCACCAGTGAAATATTCACTATTAGAGGTCTTTAAAATGTCCACAACAGGCTTCAAGACATGTCTGTACATGTCTCTTCATATTGTCATATACCTTCTGCGATTATTGTTATTTACTGAATGGTAATTCTGACTGCTTCCGTTGCTAACATCAATCTGTTCTGAGTGCAAAGAATTACTCATGTACTTTTTTACAAAATGTAGTGAGACTTTACACAAACATCCTGTATATACACCTAAAGAAGCAAAGGACACACTGATGTGTGCTAAGTATATGGTAAAGCAAAGGATCCTTTTCAAACCTTGAGACATATTGGGCATGTAGTGCTAGATCTATACTTTTTTTTCCTGCTCGAAGCGGACTAGAACCCATGACCTTTGCATAGGCAGCTGAGCATCTAGCCACTACATTTCAGTGGCTGCCTAGATATATTTTGCTAGCCAATTACTGTTTACAGATCAACTGCTGCTGCTACTACTATCATTTCTACTCCTCCTCTTTGTCTTCTTTTTCTTCTTCGTCTTCGCGTTCACTGGCTGCAAACTCCGGTGGATAGTTCTAGTTATTCGTCCACCTCTAGACTGTATTCCTGGAACTTGAGTTTTGCACGCTTCCTTTTTACATATCTAGCTTATTTGATGCAGACTGTTGGTTCCAGACCTCTCAAGCAGAGGCACTCCAACTTCAAATGAAACCCCTAATTAGTTGACTCTTATGCCTCTTATTAGGGAGGCAGTGGGTCTCATATGTTTGTCCCACATACTGGGGCCCCAGAACCCACACAGGGTAACTTATACTCAAAAGATGTAAAGTAAGTGAAGTAAAGGACTCTTTTCCAAGCCTTTAGGCATATTGGGCATATAGGGCTAGACCTATATTTTCATAGACCAATTAGCACAAGACAGGTGATGAGGTCAACATCACGCCAGCCGCCTCTACTTCCCGGGAATGCACCCGGTACCCACTCAAGGCTGGGTCGACCTAAGAGCAAAGGTCATTTTTTTTTAAAGTCCGGCTCCGCCAGGGAGCAAACCCACAAAATTCCGATCCGCTGTGAGCGTCTAGCCGCTCCGCCATGGGGACTCCCACTCTATAGATGATGTAGTCAATATTCCCCCACCTATCTTTACTGACAAGCACATTTTCTCGTAGCTATTTTCAGGAGCTGGACCTGGCCGCTCAGATCAATTTTTAAAACAAACTGGCCTAAAAGCAGATTCAAATCCAAGACCTTAAGGCTGACAAGCAAGCATCTAGCCACTGCACTAACATTATTTCTACCTGTATAACAAAAGTCATCTGGCTTTAATGATAATACAGCAGACTGCAGGATAAAAAGCATACCTCTGTCAATTCACAGGAAGACATGTCAAATCTGGGTTCTGGATCTTGCTGAGCCTGAAAGCAACAATGTTCACTTTATAAGTAAGTGAAGTAATCAAGCAAAATAGCAGTTCTAAATTTTAAACTTCGCAAATTGGATTTCCATGACATGGAATGAGTTAAATAACCATTAATTCCTTCACCAGCAACTTCTGACCTTCTACTGTCCTTACAGCTAGTACACTAATCCACTCATTAGCAACTCCTGACCTTCTACTGTCCTTACAGCTGCAACACTAACCCACTTATTGGCAACTCCTGACCTTCTACTGTCCTTACAGCTACAACACTAACCCACTTATTGGCAACTCCTGACCTTCTACTGTCCTTACAGCTAGTACACTAATCCACTCATTAGCAACTCCTGACCTTCTACTGTCCTTACAGCTATAACACTAACCCACTTATTGGCAACTCCTGACCTTCTACTGTCCTTACAGCTAGTACACTAATCCACTCATTAGCAACTCCTGACCTTCTACTGTCCTTACAGCTACAACACTAACCCACTTATTGGCAACTCCTGACCTTCAACTGTCCTTACAGCTATAACACTAACCCATTTACCAGCAACATCTGACCTTCTACTATCCTTACAGCTATAACATTAACCCAATTACCAGCAATTTCTGACCTCCAACTGTCCTTTCAACTATAACATTAACCCACTTATCAGCAACTTCTTACCTTCTACTGTCCTTACAGCTATAACACTAACCCAATTACGAGCAATTTCTGACCTCCAACTGTCCTTTTAGCTATAATAGTAACCCACTTATCAGCAACTCCTGACCTTCAACTGTCCTTACAGCTAACACTAACCCCCTTACTAGCAACTCCTGACCTTCAAGTGTCCTTACAGCTATAACACTAACCCACTTATCAGCAACTCCTGACCTTCTACTGTCCTTACAGCTATAACACTAACCCAGTTACCAGCAATTTCTGACTTCCAACTGTCCTTTCAGTTATAACACTAACCCACTTATCAGCAACTCCTGACCTTCAACTGTCCTTACAGCTATAACACTAACCCACTTATCAGCAACTCCTGACCTTCAAGTGTCCTTACAGCTATAACACTAACCCCCTTACCAGCAACTCCTGACCTTCAAGTGTCCTTACAGCTATAACACTAACCCACTTATCAGCAACTCCTGACCTTCAACTGTCCTTACAGCTATAACACTATCCCACTTACCAGCAACTCCTGACCTTCAACTGTCCTTACAGCTAACACTAACCCCCTTACCAGCAACTCCTGACCTTCAACTGTCCTTACAGCTATAACACTAACCCACTTATCAGCAACTCCTGACCTTCAACTGTCCTTACAGCTATAACACTATCCCACTTACCAGCAACTCCTGACCTTCAAGTGTCCTTACAGCTATAACACTAACCCACTTATCAGCAACTCCTGACCTTCAACAGTCCTTGCAGCTATAACACTATCCCACTTACCAGCAACTCCTGATCCTGCATCCGATTTCTACATTTTTCACTCTGGCGACGAAAGAGAGGCATTGTTCGCTTGGATTCAGAGTTCTTCAAACTATTTCCTGAAGCTTCGCCTGTGGATTATACACAATTGAAATAATGGATTAAATCTGGGGTTCTATGTAATATTTGATAGATGTAGTTCAAAAATATTCAAAAAAGTTGTAGCAAAAAGGTTTTTAAAAGCTGTGGTGAAAAGGTTCAAATAAGTTTAGCAAAATGGTTAAGATGAGATGTAGAAAAAAGGTTTAAGTAATAATATGCAGCAAAAAGGTAAATATTTCCAAAAAATAGATACACATGTATCTCATTCCTTCAGAGAATTGGAAGGTACATACTTCCATAAACCACGTATATAATATATCTAACTGATTTATACTTTCTGTATGTCTTGTAATGGTATTACACAATATGTTTACGTTATGAATAAAATTTCTCAGGAGGTGTGGGTGCAATTCCAAAACCTGTCTATAGCATAATGGAACTTCTAAAGCATAATGGAACATCTATAGCATAATGGAACTTCTAAAGCATAATGGAACATCTATAGCACAATGGAACATCTATAGCATAATGGAACTTCTATAGCACAATGGAACATCTATAGCATAATGGAACACCTATAGCATAATGGAACATCTATAGCATAATGGAACATCTATAGCATAATGGAACATCTATAGCATAATGGAACATCTATAGCATAATGGAACATCTATAGCATAATGGAACATCTATAGCATAATGGAACATCTATAGCATAATGGAACATCTATAGCATAATGGAACATCTATAGCATAATGGAACACTATCGTCTGGAAAGACAGAAAGGTACCAACATGGTGGATCAGGATAACTTATTTACATTATGCATGTAGTAGGAATCCATTTAAAATGCTGAGCTTGGAAACTGTTGTAATATTTCTTTCGTTCATCACAGTTGTATCCTGACAATGCTATTCTTGAGTACAGCACACACAAAATTTCTATTGCTCAACCTGGATATCATCCCAAAATTTGACTCTCTCTCTCTCTTTCTCTCTGAGTGTGTGTGTGTGTGTGCATGCATGCACGCATGTTCATGCATAGTTAGAAAGAAAGACAGAATCGTTGTCTGTGAGTTCCATTACTATTTTGGTAGGGGCTGTTATTGGGTGAAGCTTGGAACAACCATTAGTACTAACAAATCACCACCCAATGAATATCATGCAGTTTTGAGAATAAGTTGATTCGATGAAGGTCACCCAAGCATCTTTATTTACCATGAAATTTGCTGGTACCCATTTTACGTAGCATTAATCTAATAGTCAAGGCCAGCCATTTAAAAAAAAAAAACTGCCTTGTGCAGATTTAAACTCAAGACATCAGGGCCAATAGATAAATGTGCAGAAGAATAAATTACTACTGCTGCTGTTCATTGCTTTTGAAATGCAAAAAGTAGTTGCAATAAAGACAAAAGAGCAAAACTAACAAACAATAGCACAACAATACATATCCTGACAACTTTGTTCACATGTTATATATAGAGGTAACAAAAGTTATATGCTGAATCTAGAAACTGCTGCCAAAATAATTTTATATTAATGTTGTTAGATGCCGACAGTGACAGACTCAATGAGCATGCTTAAGAAGATCCAAACCTGCTATTTTGCACTAGAATAGGCTGACTGCATACAGAAGTCCCACCTCGAGAAACTATCTTGGTTATACATACCAAGACATGCCAGGGTAAAATGAAATTAAAGAGAGGACAGACTGGCTGTGTCTGCAGTGGTTGGTGGAGAAAGAAGTATGGACAGGGCAGACAGAAAGAATGTGCCTGTTGCAGAGAGGTTGAAACAAAGTGGGGTCAGCAACGACCAACAAATGCTTGCTGAAAATGAGTACTAAATGAGGATAAGCAGGCAGAACCCCTTGCACGGCATAGAAAGAAGATTTGCCAATCAGCTCCTGCTGGGTACTTCAGCATGGGAACACTGAGATGGCTGCTGCATAGGAGGAGGGAGGACAGTACAAGAGTGGGCTGCACAAATGTTCTAGGATGTCAACACGGACAACAAGTAACAAGATCTTGACAACTTTATTCACACACACACAACAAAGGTAACAAATGTTCTAATGCTAAATCAATCAATCAATCTCTCTCTATCTCTCTCTCTCGCACATGTGTCTGTGTGTGTGATAAATCTAGAAAATTTCACCAGTTTCATTCACATAATTTTTAAATCTATAGTTGGGTTACTCAAATAAAGAGACAAGAAACTGTCTAATGACGAATCTAAATTATCGTAACATGTGCATAGGGAGAGGAAAATAAGTAACTTTTCAACACAAGTGTTATATGTAATTAATATGTTATAACAGTTAATTTTACATTTTAAAAAATCTTGTTAAACATTACACATTAGGACTGCAATGGTTGGGGGGGGGGGGGGGCGTACAGAAAGATTGGCAGATCACAGAGAGACAAAAACTGTAAACACAAGAGTTGAAGGAGAGCAGACCACAGGACAAACCATGAAGATGCTGGAGAGATAATATACAGGTGACAGACCTAAAAACACTTTGGGTCACCAACTGGAAAGAAAGGGCCAGTCACGCAGATGAATGGAGGTGATATACCCAGCAAATTAACCTCAAAAGCATTATAAGGCTGAAGAAGAAGTAAAATATTAAAGAAACAGAAATTACAAATGTATAACCCACAGATGTTACTAATGACGAAAACTGAAAATGTCACTGAAAATTACTGAACCTTTATACTAGCTGGATTATCCAGCAGAATGAACTTTAATAAAATAAATGAACAAACATTATTTTCAAAGGGTCACAAACTTTGCAACCACTCTCAATTTCACAAGCAATTATTTGGTTTCAATGTTTTTTTTAATCTATAAAATATGTTAAGCAATAAACACAATATAAATATTAGGAAGATCCCAGGACACATACATAATATCTCAAACAATTTAAGACAATCAAGGCAGATTCATCAGCAGCGTCCGTGGCTAAGGCGTTGCAAGTCTGACTCGCAATTCCAACGTACCCAATCGAAACCCACTGCTGGCTGCATTGATTTTTATAATTGTATGGGGCGTCGCAGCCTAAAATGGGTACTAGGATGTATGTTCTGGGGAAGTAATGATGGCAGTAGTAATGCTGACCACATTACCCACCTAGTGCCGATTGGTTTGAAAAAATATAGGTGCTCATCATACATGCCCGATGCGCCTAAAGGCATAAAAAGAGACCTTTACTTTTTTTTCAGTCAGAAATAGTATCTTCTTCTTCTTAAAGTCCATGCCGCGTGGTGTTGGTAGTCATGTCTATCCACAACCTTCTGCCTTGTGTACTTTCAATCAACTCTGACACAGATGATCTTCCATGCCATTATGTTAAACTGTCCAGCATCTGTTCTCTCTGTCTCCCTCTGCCTCTCCTCCGCTCCAACTTTCTTACCATCACGATGTACTCTAGTTTTCTCCTTCTCATCACATGACGAAAGAATATAGATTAGTCTCTACCTGATGTGGGATAATCAGTTTTCTTCATGAGTCAGTTTCTTTCAAGATGTCTTCGTTACTCTTTTTATCTGTCCAGGGTATTCTCATCATTCGTCTATAAAACCACATTTCCGCAGCTTCCAAATAAGTTTTCACTAATTTACTAACTGTCCATGAGTCACATCAATGTACATATATGTATATATATATATATATATATATATATATATATATATATATATATATATATATATATATATATATATATATATATTATATATATATATATATATATATATATATACACAGAAATAGCATATATAGAAGTAATTATTAGGCCAGCATCATGTGTGCCAATATGATATAGCAACCCCTGATAATGCAGTAAATTGAAGGACCTTTTGCATGCCATTAAGCAGATTGGGCATATAGTGCTAGACTTTTACTTAATAGATCAATTGGCACTCGATGGATGATGTGGCCAACATCACGCTGGCTGCCTTTGCTTCCCAGGAATATACTCTGTACCCATTTTAGGCTGGGTCAACCAGGGAGTAAAAGGAATTTTGGACAAAGTCGGCTCGATGCAGATTTGAACCTACATCCTTTAGGCTTGAGGCAAGTGTCTAGCCACTTCACTATGGAGGCTCCCCAGTAAAGCAGTAGTAGTTGTTTTTAGTAGGTTTTGAAAGAGGCGGGAGCCCGAAGACAACTTATCACAGACATCAGAAGGAGACAGTCATCTTTTTTTGGCCATGTTATGAGAAGAGGGAAAATAGAACATGTGACCACTGGAAAGATATGTGGAAGGAGAGATAGAGGAAGACAACGAGAGAAGATGCTTGACAGTCTTGTTGCATGGCATGGAGGTGTGTCGGAACACGAACTGATACATGCTGCAGGAGATCGCAGATTATGGAGAGGCATGATCGCCCACGCCAGTCGGTAAGGCACCTGATGATGATGATGATGAGTAGTTTTATGCAGTGTGAATAAAACATTCGCATGCACCTGCACCAATAACAAATTAACCAACATCAGTGAACAGTGAGAGGGAGCCATGATAGCACAGTGTCTAGAGGCATCCCGACCTGCCTGAAGGCCTTGGTTTAACATTCTAACTTATGCTATTTTTTTCAAACAATTGGTCTAGACTTATTATAGGCAGACACAATGTAAAACATACCATAAAAATGTCATAGGAAGTAAAGGTGGACAGTGAGATACTGAACACACGATCTAAAGGTAAGCTGCTACAAAACAAGCTAGATGCTATCAAGGCCCTTTGGGAGCGAACAGTGTGGAGACAACTAGATCACTGAGATTTTAAGAGAAGGGTGCAACAGGAAGCGACCAGGGGGATCTGGCTGACATTCAACACTCCGGGAAAAGCCAAGTCGGCCACACAGACAGACAGCTACTATTACCATCGTCTCTAGAGCTATGTGCTGATCCCGAAGATGGGGAGGAGCATTGCTGAGAATATCCCCGAGTGCTATGATGTGAGTTCTTAAACCGGCTCAACTCAGTCTATTGACTGTCAACTGACTTTATAAATATGGGTCTAGCAATTTGAATTTTGAATTAAGAATCGACATCATAGCACCTGGGATACCTCGATAAGCGCTCCATCCCCATCTTCATCAGCAAATGAAGAGTTCCAATTCCAATGGCGCCAGTAACCATCTGATTGTATATCCATCTCGCCTTTCTCTTGAGTTCAGAGCATCGGCCAGATCACCGGGTAACTCCTCACAGTGCCATTCTCCTTAGACTGTATTGATCTATTTGCACTTCCGCACTGTTCACTTGCTCCTATAATTTGATTTGATTTGATTTGATTCAAGAACCGACATCACAGCACTCGGGGCATTCCCATAAGCGCCCCGTCCCCATCTTCAGCAGCCAGCGAAGAGTTCCGATACTAATGGTGCCAGTAGCTTTCTGATTAAACGTCCGTCTTGCCTTTCCTCTGAGCCTTGAGCTTCTGCCAGAACCTCTCGTCACCCCCAACTGCATCAATCTCACCAGACTGTGGTGATCCATCTGCTCCTCCGAACTGTACACGCTCTCCCAGAAGGCACTAACCACGTCTGCCCTATCATGTACCAGTATTCCACCAAGTTGTGCAGAGCCAGCCAGTCTGTCCGCCTGTTCATTTCCCAACACACCGGCGTAACCAGGTGAAAAAATCCAGACAATACTCCTCACCTGTGTCCTCCGCAGCAAAGCATGCCACTCTGCAAGAAGCATACCTGTTCTGATCTTCCTCAGCATGCTTTCTGAATCAGTTACAATTACAATGCGTGTGTGTGTCGTGTTCTCTAGCCAGCGGAAAGCTGCAGTGACTGCCTCCACCTCCATTCTTAAACTGGATGTTGTGGTATCATATGCTAGGCTCTCCTGCACCAAACGTCGACCATTAACTTTTGCTAAAAAGCCCCAAGCACTTCTTTTGCCTCTTGACACTGAACCGTCTGTGTAAATGATCAAATCCTCTGAGCAGGCATTATCTTGAATTAACTGCTGAATTTCCACCTCTGTGGCACCTGCTGGTCAGTCTCTGCATTCCCGGCTCAGCGTGATTAAGACTCTACACAAGTCTGACTGCTCAGGTGGCACTTTGACCCACTCCCCTCCTCGCCTAATGTTCTCAAGGATGCAAACCTGTCTGATTGTGTCTTCTGCCTGAGCCATCCATGACCTCCCTCTTATCAGCCGCTGACCCTTAACTGCACCCAGAGCTTCGTGCAGAGGGTGGTCTGTGTCTGCAGCTACCCTGAGATATGACTTCGCCTGCATCACCTTGTGCCTACCTGCAACCGTCGACAAACTAAGGATGTATCGCATACACACCACTGGTGTGTCTCTGGTGCAACCCAGAATGACCCGCATAGCCGTGTTCTGTATTCGCTCTAGTTTGTCCATCTGACTCTTTGAGACGGTAAGCAGTCCCAGGTCATAATCCACCACTGACAGGATCAGGTGCTGATATAGTTTGAAAAGCATTCTCTGCTCTATGTCAATTGCAGCCATAGTCTTAAGTGCACTAAGTCCTTTTTGGCATTTTGTCACAACACTCTCCACATGGTCCTTAATGACAGGCTCCTGTCAAATGTAATTTCCAGCTACTTCAGTTTGCTCTCTCTGTTGACGTCTCTACCATCTATCGTGAGACTTGGGACATTTGTTTTAACGATTCTGTTGTCCAGCAAACACCACAAAACAGACGCCTTTTCCGGGTGGATGACAGCCTTCATTTCTGTACACCACTCAGTCATTTTGTCTACTGTCGCTTGTAGCTCCCGAGCTGTTTGTTCCCTCTCTTCCCCCTGCTTATATGCAAGTATATCATCCGCAAAAGTCAGTATTCTTCCAACTCCTGGTGCTTCTAGGCTTGCAATCTTGCTCGTATACACATTGAAGAGCACAGGCGAGATGGCGGATCCCTGTGGCAGTCCTGGGGCCAAAGTGCATGGTTCAGAGGTCCATGAGCCCAGTCGGAGAGCAACCCGACGTGAATACAGGACAGCTGCAACCCAATTCACCTGCCATGGATTGACCTCCTTCTCCCTCAGTGCAGTCATTAAGATGTCGTATCTCACTCTGTTATAAGCATCCTGGAGATCTAGTCCTACCGCCATAGTTTCCTGTCTGTTCTGGAACCCTTCATATACGTCGAAAGCAAAAGTGGCCGCATTTGCCCAAGTGTCCTTTCCTGGCCTGTAACTTCCCAGACCTTTTGGGAGAAGCTTCGCCCTTTCCAAAAATTCTTGTAACTTTACAGCAACTATCTCCTCCAAGACCTTCCCAAATGTGTTTTGTAAGGTGATGATTATAAAGCCACTAAGCTTAGAATGATCTTTAAAAGGTTTTGGTAGTGGTATTAGTTAGCTGTGCACCCAGTCTTGCGGTACTGATGCTGTCTTAATACTCTGGTTAAAGCAGTCGGCCATCTCCGCCAGGTCTACATCGCTCAAAGCCTTCATGTGACCATACCTGACACCATCAGGCCTTGGTGCAGTGTCTTTTGCTTGTTTTTCAAAATTTGTTTGATATCTTCCACTTGTATCATGTCTTCATAATGCATATTCTTCAAGGTGCCAGCTAACTCCTTTCTAACCGCATCCCTGATGTCTACATCATTATGATCTGTCTGAGCTATAAACCTATGGAGAAAAGCCTCCCCTTTCTCCTTGTCTGTTGTCATACGCACACCATCGTCTCTACAAATTGTTCCGACTGTCATAGGCCGATCTTTTCTTTGCATCTGCCTTTGCAGTTTCCAGAATTTCCCCAATGTTTTATCGCCTCCCATGTCATTCACAAAAGTTTCCCACTTTGCTCTTTTGGCCTCTGCAGCACAGCGCTTGAAAACCTCCACCTTATCTTTTTTTCACATTCTCTGCCATCTCCACTTCCTCTCGTGAGCTTGAGGGTGTCTGTCGTACTTTCTTTAGCTGCTTCACTGCAGCTCTCTTTGCCTTCCATGCCTGTTCTACTTCTGGAGTCCACCATGGGGGCTGCAGAAACTGTAGATACTTGCTCCTAGAGTCAGTCAATGGCAACATAAAATAAGACAAGAGAGGAAATAAACCAATGGTAACGTAAGATAAAGATTAGCCAGTGAGTCAGTCAATAGCAACATGAGATAAGACTTGCCAGGGAGTCAGTAAACAGCAACAAGAGATAAGACTAGCCAGGGAGTCAGTCAATGGCAACATAAGATAAAACTAGCCAGTGAGTCAGTCATTTGTTCTTCCAACAAACTTAGCTGCATATCCTTTACAGGATTTTGCAAGACCCACCCCAGAATAATTTTAGCTATTTGCGATTTTATTAAGCAATTTTACGTTTAACAGTTTGCCACTGCTTTCTGAAGGCCAACTCTCAAAATCACTATTGAAACCAACAGAAAGCCAAACTGTCCACAGCTGGCATTGAACCCAGCACCTCAAAATTATAAAGCGTGCTCATAAGGCCTAAGCCACAGACATTTAACACCCCAAACAAGCACATCGTAAAAGGTTAATTAATAAGAGGTTTGCTGAAATGTTACATGTTGGGCTGAAAGGCACAGATTTTGAAGCTCCGCTGTAAATTACAGCACAATGTGAGCAGAAGAAGAACTCAACATTCATATAAAGAAAAAAACAATGTAGAACTAATTATTTCAAACAAAAACAAATCAAAACACAGAAAAATGATTCCGATACACAAACAGGTATCTTTCGTGCAAATGAAATACAACATATTATTTCGGCATTCATAAAGAAACAACCACAAAGCAAAGGAAAACACGATAATCTAAAAAAACTAAAACAAAAGATATTAACCTTTCTTCTTTCTGCTTAAAAATGGCATCTTTCTTGTCATGCATATCTGAAAGAGAAACATATACTTGCTGCACAGAAAACGAGACACATTAAATACAACAAAAACTATGGCTAGAAAGCTAAGCAGAGGGAATGGGAAGGATGTGCACAAATACAAATGAATGTTCTGACCCAATCTTTCTCAAAGGAATACTAGGTTCTTTATTAATATCCTACCCCAGATGACTTCACAGGACAGTCCAACATTTTAGAGGGTGGTAAGACTGGGTTTCCTGGCTTTCTGATGCTTTTAACGAACCCAAACATCTAGAACTGGCCCTAAACCCAACCCACCTATGTTCCACGAGAGAGTGTAGCCTAGGTCCCTCGACTGCATGCAGCCTATCTACCACCCCCTGATGTATTGAAGCAACATGAATTCATTAGAAGAAAAATAAATAATGTCAACAACAAAAAAGGTAACAATGACACTTTTAAAACATGTACAGAAGCAAATAACACTGCAGAAAAGATTTTTCAATGATATTTCATCTTCATCTGCGAAGAAGTATCAAAATTGTATCTATTGCTTACCAATACTGGAAATAAATATAATTGCATTACCTATATTCATTATATTGTTAAAATATCAAGGAAATTGTTTAACTTTAACTTTAACTTTTCTTTAACTCCACCATATTCCAGTATTCTGAAGAAAAAAGGTCAAATGTGAGCCAAAATTTCAGGTCAGGAACTTAACCTACACTAATATGTCAAAACTGAAAAGATTCATTAAATCGTTATAAAAAAACAATAAAAACCTCATCGCTTAATTACTATTTATTCTTACTACTGATAAGCATACTTCTTTATAGTGTCTGCTTATTTACTTCAAATGTAGCTCGGAAGCTGAAATTTTTATGGTCATATCAAGCACCATGGCAATTGGAAAATACAATAACAGAAGGCATGGTAACAGGAAGGAGGGGCAGGGGCCGACCAACACGAAGATGGGCACAGGAAATAAGTGACTCCTTGAATATGAAAGTACACGAGGTAGTCTGAGTCATAGTCTGAGTTTCAATTAGGCGGACCGTGATGAGTGCGACGTTCTGCAAAGGACCTGCTACACGATGATGTATTTACAGATTTGTCTACTAGTGCCAAACAATTATGTTGACTCTTAAAGGGTGGCTGGCATGTTGTGGTTTAAAGCTAGGCTGCAATATCTGCGCCTTTCAACCCAACACATCCTATTTCAGCCAGTCCTAATTCACTCGCCTTTTTCTCCATGCATGTTATTGAGGTAGTGGGTCTATTCTCATCCCAAAATGTGTTGCATCCGAACCCATACAGGAATAATACTAACATTTATCCCAGATTAACGGTACCTATAATGGAATCAAGGCCGAATGGTTGCGATATCCATAGTACCGAGCCAAAGGGTTTACAACTCATGGTTTCTGGATACGTTAAAAAAAAATAAAATCAGCAAAAGTTTTTACAAACCAACACAGGGTAATAGAGCTAATTTTTAAAGCCTAAATGTAAACAAAAATGTTTTAAAATACTGAATACTAATCTACTTTAATTATATAGCAAGGAGCTGGGCCGCATGGTTGCTAGATGCTTGCCAACGTCCTAAAATTCTTGGGTTCAATTATGCACAAACATGTACTTTTATATTTAAAAATGGGTACCAGGAAATGCCATGGGAAGTAAAGGTGGTTGATATGTTGCTGACATTATTGAGTGTCATTTTATCTATATTATACAAACAAGTGAGCCCTCCAGATCTTGATCCTGTAGTTCATGGTAGGTAACTCAAGAAAGTATTTCATTGCTACACACGAGGTGTCTCTTGTGTACCCCAGTATAATGTGCATTGCTTCATTATGCAACATCTCAAGTCTTTAAGTCTGAGTATGGCTGACAGTGAAAACGGCTAGAGCATATTCGATGGGAGAAAGAACTCGTCCCTGGACCAGAAGCAGTCTCTGCTCAGTATTGATGGCAGCCAGGACCCTCAATTTGCTGACAGGCCTTTGCTTTCTTTTGTTATAACATGCTCTTTGAAGGACAGGCTGCGATCAATCCTCATTCAGAGATATGTAAACAGGTTTGTTCTCGTCAAAATTTTGTCGCTGCCTTCCACTGCTGGTAAGTCTGCGTGTCCAAGAAGAACCATGTGAACTGAGGCCTTTGAAGAGTTTATATGTGCATTAGAATCTACAGACCAGGAAGAGATTAGATCAGATTCACTTGGCATTGAATCAGGAATCTCTTCCTTGTCAGTATACCATGACGAGATCAGCAAAGGACAAAGTCTTGCCGCTCCCATACAACTGCTGCTCAGTTATCAGCACTGAATACATTTTTAATATACTTGGAGACAGTGAAAAACCTTGAGGTAATCCTAGACTGATGGTTATTGGTTCTGAGGACCAATAACCACACTCGAGTATCACTTGTCTCTGGAACAGTGCTGCTGCTACTCAGTGGGTGGTGAAGGGAGATACTTTCAGTTAGAGAAGGATGTGCACCAAGTATTCAATTGGTACTCTGTTATATGCATCCTTCAAGTCTAGTGTTTAGGTCAAGTCTTGTTGAGCGGCACATACCAAACCTGACATCCCATACTGTGCCAACGGCTTTGGGTAGAGAAGGGTATTGGGGAGGATACTAGCCTTATTCTAGGAAGAGGAAATGCAACCTGAAAACTTTATGTTATTTCAGGGCAGACCAGGCCCTTATCCTTGCCTGGCAGCTGGTCTAGGAGGGAAGCTCCAACAGGCGGACAGATAGAGCACTGTTCTCCTGATCCGGAAGTTTCTGCAGCCTGCTTTGTTCCAAACATACTGGTGTTACCTTTCCTTTGGAGTAAACAAGGCAGGTGGAGGTAGGGATCATGATGCATGGGCAACATATGGTCTCTACAATACTGCCCAAGCTTTGAACAAACATGGGAGTAGCATCATAAGCTCAATAAGCAAAGGAATGAAAAAGGTCTTTTAGTTTACTAAGGGAATGTTATGTAATGTGTTGTGTGCTTATGTTACTTAATATGTTTAATTAGCAATAATAAAAACGTCACTCCTTAATTTATTATAAATTTTATTTATTTAATATTAATATAATATATTATTACTAGTTATTTCACCTTATTAATCTGAATAGGGATGACATTGTATATGATCATGCATTTATTCATTAATAAACAACAGTCTGTGTTGTATCTCGGTCGATTGCGCAAGCAACAATGCATAAATGTCAGCTACAAACAATAAATAACCAAAGTAAACAGAAAACATTCTAAATCTACAACAAATTATACCGTTAATAGGGATATTTTAAAGCTATTTTGACAATGATCATCTAAAAATTATTATTAATAACACAGTCCTTTTTTTAAAGGTATAAATTTATCAAAAACAGACCCCACCTCTTCTGCATTGTAATCTCAAAATAATAATAACAAACCTTGACGTCAGATTTTTCAATCAAAACTAGCAGTTGTGAAAACGCTGACTTGTAGCACAAAGACTACCTAGTAGGTGTGATCAATTGAATGTGCTAGAATAGATCAAACTACATGGTTCTCACATCTCAATCAGCACAAGGTTATGTTTTCGCTTCAGCACCCAGACATGACCAAAACCCACAACATTCTCAGCAAACGTAACCTATTGTCGATTTCAAAGAGAATCGATACTGATTTTTTTTATAGTCTGAACGATTCCATTATGAAATGGCTTCTTCTTCTTCTTCTTCTCTTCCACCTTGTACCTCATCGAAGTGTCGGGGGGAGCTGTAATGTTCGTTGATGAGCTCTGTCAAGAGCACTATTAAGACTGATGTTCATTTCTGTAAAGCTGTTCTTAATGCCATCACTCCATGTTTTCCGAGGTCTTCCACTCGCTTTATACCCGTTGTAACGTTTTAGTGTGGCTCGCTGTGGTATATAGTACCAGGGCATTCTTGTTAGGTGTCCAAACCATTTCATTTGTTGTTCTTTGATGACCTGTAAGACTGGCTTTATTCCTAGCATTCGTCTGATTTCATGATTTTGTATTCTGTCTTTCCTTGAAACTCCTGCAGCTCTTCTAAGGCATTTCATCTCTGTTGTCACAATTTTACGTTCA
Organism: Candidula unifasciata; assembly: GCA_905116865.2. Lineage (NCBI taxonomy): Eukaryota > Metazoa > Mollusca > Gastropoda > Stylommatophora > Geomitridae > Candidula > Candidula unifasciata. The sequence goes on along the minus strand of CAJHNH020006668.1, from coordinate 1,359,630 downwards.
TTGGAGGATGTAAGTGTCCACGTGTGGCACTGATAGCATAGTATTGGCCAAAAAATAGTTCTGATAAGATTCACTTTAGTACTCTGAGGTATCTGCTTGTGTGTCAACAGGGGAGATAGTTGACCCATTACTTGATTAGCTTTGGCACATCTGGAGCTAATGTCTCTGTCCAGATGAAATGGCTGAACCGTAATAATCGAACTTTTTTTCAGCGCTCATCGTATTAATATCAAGAAAAGATATAAACCCGAACGAAAAGTATATTAGCAAGCTTCACAATATAACAAATACAAACAAAACGTGGACGTTGCGGCTATTGAGCCTTCGTCGTCGTGTGAGTTCCGGGTCTCCATTGTGGGAGAAAATATTAATAGACCCAATGCCTCCTCAACAAGCATGTCGTAAGAGTCGACTAATTGGGAGATTCCTTTCGAAGTCTAGTGCATCTGCCTGAGAGAAAAGGAAACTACAATCTGTATAGAAATAACTAGGATACATAAAACGGGTGCGCACGCAACACTCAGGTTCTGGACAAGACTAAGGTCCAGAGGTGGACGAACAACCCGAACTTTCCACCAGAGTTTACAGCCGGAGAACGCGAATAAGAAGATTATCTATAAAAATGTAAATGTTCCGTTAAGGTCAGCATGAACGTCAATGCACATCGCTAGCCCCAAAATACTGCGCTGATCCATCTGTGTAAACTACATTGTCACCTTCAGCTATGTTTCCATCAATCAGCGTTCTGATTAGTAAAGTATGTCTGCTATCAGTTCTCGTTATGCCTAGTGGCACATGAGGCTTCAGAGAGGACTTTCCATGCTTTCCTGTCCTATGCAATCTTCAGTGCAGTTTTCCATGTCAAAGATGCCGCACTCAGGTCACTTTCCATCGTTCGTCTCCATGTTGTTTTTTGGGCGCCCCTGTTTTCTATTTCCCTCTGGTGTCCATGTGAGAGCTGTTTTGGCAGGTATATTAGAAGTCATTCTCATAACGTGGCCAAGCCATTTCCATCTTCTCTTGGTAATCATACTGTCTATAGTTTCTTGGTTTGTGGCTTGAAGTAGTTTAGTGTTTGAGATTGTATCTGGCCAGAAAATTTTGATAATTCTACGTATGTCTGCTATGCCGGGAAGCTATCCTCTACAGCTGCTATCAAATTCGATAAGGACGGTACTGTTAATGTGTGACACATTAGAGATAAGTATCCATTTAGTTCAAAGATTAAAGTCAGCAAGGCGGCAAACCTGCTGGATGGCATCCTCAGCACGTCCAATCAAGGCTTGTTTTAAGTCTATTCTTTTTTGAGTTTAATCCCTCGTGAAGGTTTTGTCGGGAGATTTGAATTCACCTTGACGAAAACAGCGGCTATTTTCCCATTGTGGGAAAATCAAAGAGGTCTTACATAAATTTGCAGGAGGTATCCCTAGTGCGTCCAAGATAAAACGCATTGTCGCCGTATGTTTATGAGATATGAGTTAGATTATATTCACAGCATTCCGGACACATCCATAGGCGCTCATATTCCCCTCTCAACATATTCATCAGCGTCGTGCTGTTAATAGTACCAGTTCTATGTTGGTTAACAAGACTTCGTGTGCGTCCGGTGTGCTTCTCGTGCCTGGCTGTGCCGATCTTTACTCCCAATTCGTGTATTTTTAGTCTCTTTAAATGTGTGTCGCTGAGTGTCACTGTGGTCGGTGCACAATCAATGGTGGGGAAAAACTAATCCCTGATGAATTACTACAAGCAGCCGCTGTTCAAAGCTTGTCACTGTGGTCGGTGCACAATCAATGGTGGGGAAAAACTAATCCCTGATGAATTACTACAAGCAGCCGCTGTTCAAAGCTTGTCATTGTGGTCGGTGCACAATCAATGGTGGGGAAAAAACTAATCCCTGATGAATTACTACAAGCAGCCGCTGCTCAAAGCTTGCAGCCGCCATAACTTGTATTTATTGGGAAGAGACCTTTCTTGACTTTGGTTATAATATAGTCTGCAATCCTGTTTCAGAACCTGAGTGTTTCGTGTACATCCATGAAATCGAAAGAGTTGTACAGGAAAGAACGGTATGGTGGGAAAGTCTAGAACGCTTTGGCATATATAGTGGCACAAGAGGAGGACGTTGGTATTGATTATATAAACAATAAACTTAGATTTTTTTTGTTTTTTTTTCAAGTATAATATAATTCGCAAACAAGACAAGTTTATAACATATGAAAGAAATAATAAGGCAACAATTCATTACACACTAAGACGTAAGAGAATATCATAGGAATTATTTGGTGTAGCCGTAGTGTGTCGCAGCTATATGTGATGCTCTTATTACAAGTAGTCGGCTCTCTGGTTGAGTCGATGCTTCGTAATGCCGGAATGTCGGATTCGGACCCACATGCGGGCCATGCGCCTTGCGTTAGTTTCGACAGTGGTATCAAAAAAGCCGACCGTCCAGAGCAATGGCAAACTACTGGACGTAAATTTGCCTAGAAAAACCCCACAACAGCCAGGAGCTGTTGGGGTTGGTTCTGCAACGTCCTGTAAAGGATACGCAACTGATCTTATTACAAAATGAGAGTCACTGTGGCGTTGGCGGCTAGACGCCCGCATGCAGATCCGAAGGTCGTTGACTCCCAGGTCAACCTAGCCCTAAGTGGGTACCAGATGCAGTCCTGGGAAGTAAAGGAGGCCAGCGTGTTAACCACATCACCCACCAAGTGCCGATTGATCTTAAAAAAAATATAGGTCCAATCCTATATTCCCAATACGCCTAAAGGCGTGGAAAATAAACCTTTACTTTACTTACTTATTACAAGTTATATCGAAATTAATTGACTGTACTAATACTATTATAATCTAAGTGACTAGAAAATACAAAGTATACTTCAGCTTCTCAGAATGTTATTATAGGTGATAACGGGGGAAGTGTCTTCCGGATCCACTAAGCCTAAAATGGGTAACAGTACATTTCCTGAGAAGTAAAGGCGGTCAGCGTGATGCTGACCACATAACTCATCGAGTGGAACAGTTGGGCCATAAGCAAAAGGTAGGAGTCCAATATATGTCCAATGCGCCACGAGTGTGGCCAAAAATGGGTGTGTATGAATTCCAAGAGTTGCTGGCGGGAGGGGGTCAAACTTTTAAACCACAGATCATCCTCCTGTACCCAAGAACATGACAGATAAAAAATGTTAAACAAAACGCGATGTTGATGATGCCGTTTCAACCCCACCAGGACGCCACACTAAGTGATAAATACCCGGTGACACAAAGTTCCACCATTCGGATGAGGATCACCTGGGGACAGGTCCCATAAACCCCGTTTAACCCATATGTAGGGTTACATTAGAGTCCCCGGCATCAGCCAGATTGAGGCTTTGTAACAAACAAACAAAATAGCCTAACTGCGTCCAGCATGTGGACGCACAGTTCGTAGTTTTGGATACAAAATGTGTTCACCACTGGCACATGCTATTATCAGGAAAAGAAGATGGAGAATGCTTAGATGGGGCGGGTATTTCTGCTCCACTTCCTGCTAAATATTGGTTGAGGGCCTAAAGGTACCCCGAGATCCCAGGTACCGGCACCTATGCCTAGTACCTATATTTAGTTGCGTTCGATATTATTGGTTGAAAACCTCGTAGCTGGGACATAACTATCGGAGTTTTTTCTTACAAACAGTAACTTGGTAGTTTCCCTTTGTTATTCCTACCCGCGTATCTTCATGCTCAACTTTTTAATAATATTTTTAAATTGTCCCTCTGGCTTAGAGGCTAGTGAATGAGTTTAACAGTCTCACAATCTTCGAGAGCTAGGGTTTGAAATCAGCAGAAGACTGTTTATTTAACGATTTTTGGACAATAGTGTAAGATCGAAGCAATGTTTTCCGTTGTAAATTTTAAAAAAGAAGACACAAACAAACGGTGATTTGCTTCATTTATGTAATTGCTACTAGTAATTTAGCATGCATGAAATATATACGACCATAGCCGTTTTTATGTGGGATGCCGTTTTCCATTATTTGAAGCCCCCACCCTGTTTTTTTTTGTTGGGGCCCCAAATATAGCCGGGCCATAAATATGACCTAATGGTTTAACGGGGTTTCTGTGACATCTCCACGGGTGATCCTCATCAGCATGGTGGCACTTTGGGTCACCGGGTGTTTATCGCTTAGTGTGATATCCTGGTTTGGTAAAACTTACATACATATATACATGCATGAAATACAGGGAAATAATCAAGGCAGTAAATTGTGCAGTCTGTTGTTTGTTCTTCTTTATAAAAATGGTATAAGAGTTGTACCGTGGAAGATATTTGGATCTCACCATGTCATATTCCCAAATTACATCAGCAAGTGGGTAAATTGTAGCCCACATTGATTCTGTGAGCAGCACAAGATCAGTAAAAATACAGTGAATACATTACTATGTTTTTTCTTTTTCTTTTTCAACTAGCCAAGTGAACCCTAAATCTAACGACACATCCCAGCCAATACTTGGTCTGCAAAGATATATTTGCCATTCCTGTGTTGTCTAGCCTATTCTAAACTATAGGAAGTAGGTGAGGAAATATGATTTCCTTGTGTTTAAAGACTCCGTAGGGTGTTTTCACATGCCAAAGTAACTTCTACATTGCTTGTTTTTTAGTATACTGAACCAGCGCAGCGCGGTAGATTTTCTCTGTGTAATGCAAATCTTAGAAATGCCACCTCCAATAGCTTCGCACTGTCTGATCAAAAGTTCAAAATGAATTTTCATTTCGCTGGTTATGCCTACCTCCCGCTCCCTTTTTCCCATTTGCGATGCCGCCTGATTCGGTCACATCTCTGTATCATAAATAATCAGAGAGGAAGCTCTTGAGGCCGTAGAAATTTTACGTACATAATAAACAAAGTGCCTATTAATACATTATCTGTTTGTTTATATATATATATACATACATACATACATATATATATATATATATATATATATATATATATATATATATATATATATATATATATATATATATATAAGTAAAGGTCCCTTTATCACGCCGTAACTGCTTTGTATGGTTCATTGGGGTTTTTGAGATTTCTCTGTTTGGATGTACGTCCGATGGTGGTTCATTTAGTCATTTAGTTCTCATCTCAAGTCCTCTGCAGTAAAAATTACTTGTCTTCATAAACTGCGGACAGTCATCAAATGTATTAATAAAATAAATTGGTAGATACTTTGGATCTTTTCTCCAGGATATGCCTGCGTGGTGGGAAATGAACAGGCAGACAGATTGTCTAGATCTGCACCACTGAGGGGTGAACTCTTACATTACAAGGTAGATGTGGCCAAGGCCCTTTGAGAACAAGTAACGAAGTCAGAAGAGAAACTAGATTATTATGGCCTGGTCAGAATGATACACCTGGGTGTAACTAGAAGGTCTGGCTGGCTCACTACACTCAGAAGAAAGGCAAGACGGACATATAACCAGATCGCGACTGGTACAGTTAGTACTGTAACTCTGCGCTGGCTGCCGAAGATGGGGACGGAACGCATGTGGGAATGCCCCGAGTGCTGTGATGTCAATTCTTGACTCAACTCAACTGAAGTGCTCGGAACCCCGCCACAGCAAATCCCGCGGCGTGTAGCGGCTGACCACATCATTGATTTGTTGGTTTCTTATTCATCTTCGGCTTTTTACACAGTGAACTTGCCTAGCTAGATCTTAACTTCGAATCTCACAGTACCTGTTACATAGTCACCATTATCGTCTGGTCCCTGTCCGAGAACATCCGGTAAAGTGCAGCAGGAGAAGATCAGGGCCTGGGAGTCATGACCCAGATTGCCCCCCCCCCCCCCATCTGAAGTTGTCTAGGAGTGTATAAGCCGAAGCAGTTATTGACGAGGGATCTTCTACTGATGACGCCCGGCTCTCTAGCAAAGTTGGCTAAACCGGATTGCGCGGTGACCTGGGTGACGAACTCCTTGTGGTCCGGGTTCACTCCCGGGGGTAGGCAGAAAAGCCACATTTCTCCCAGATTTACTGTACTTACAATGGAATCAAGACCGAAAGGTTGCGATATTCATAATACCGAGCCTACGGGTTAACAACTCATGGCTTCTGGATACTAAAACAAACAAACAATCTACTGATGATTTGTAGACTCCTGCTGTACATGCTCCTCTGAGTTTTTCTTATTAAATAGCCATCCTTGTTTAACTTGCTGTTCTTGCAGTCTGCTCACGGTTGCAGATTCATAGGTTGTGGGTAGGTAAATTGAAATGTTAATAGTAAGTGTTAAAATCACATGCACTTGAGATTTCCCTACGAAAAAAACTATCGCTCTCTTTTAAACTGACTCTATCAAAAAGCACTTGTGGTCATTTATGTGTGTGGATAAACTGATAACTTTAACTGTGCGCGTGCAAGTCAGGCATGATTCCGGAATTTATTAATTACTCCACACCTGTGTTTTCCAAAACTGGAGGTAATAGGTTCCTGTGGGTGGGGATGTTAATAAAGATAAGACAGCTGGAGAGAGAGAGAGACAGAGAGAGAGAGAGAGAGAGAGAGAGAGAGAGAGAGAGAGACAGAGACAGAGAGAGAGAGAGAAAGTGAGAGAGATAGAGAGGAGGGGTTATTTGATAAACGATTATTATCTGTTTCCGTGTATTGACTAGATCAGTAGTCTTTTATCTGGGCAGTTTTCAAACTGTTTATTAAATAAAACGACAAAAACATGTTTGTTTTCAAGAGCAATTTGTACATCTACCGTTACAAATCTAATTAATAAAATTACACGCGCATTAAATTGTAGAATAAGAACACATTCTAACCAAAACGTATCTCCATACTTTATGTTTCGCTTGTTGCGGAATCTACTTCATCTTTTTAATAACATTATCTTATGTGGGGGAAAAAAGAGAAAGGGGTGGGGGGGGGGGCATGGGGATCATGACACATACTTCAGAGGGCGTGGGGGTCTTACAGTATGCTTGAGGGCAGAAGAAATGATGGAGGGGTGGGGGGGGGAGTGGGCCTGAAACGGAATGGTCCTGATTAAACCCGTAGTTATTGGTTAGTTTTCAAAATAAACAAATAAATTATGTCATAACCAATCAGTTTCCTTCCTCTCGTTAACATCAGTTCGTATATTGTTCTTGGGTTTTGTGTTAACATTCCCACACTTTCAATACTGAGTGGAATGAGGGACTACGTGAAAGTTTCTACAAATGACTTATACTCGCAACATGCGTCTTGCGTTGGTTTCGACAGTGGTATCAGGGAGCCGACCGTCCAGAAGCAATGGCAAACTACTGAAAGTAAATTTGCCTAGAGAAACCACACAACAGCCAGCTGGAAAGGGGAGGGGGAGGAGGCTGCTGTGGTTGGTTCTGCAACGTCCTGTAAAAGATACGCAACTAACCTTTTGTTTTAACATTCCCAAACTTTCAATACTGAGTGGAATGAGGGACTGCGTGAAAATAAATGTCTGAAAATGACTTTTACACGCAACATGCATTTTTTGTATAAGATACTCACTGTGACAACGACTAGTTGGCGTTTAAATAGCCAGCTTTTTTCGGCAGGCCAGTAAAATTGAGAGAGTTAGTCATTCACGTCTGTTTATGATTTACATTAGTGTTCTTCGACGTCCTTATTAAAGGGTAATGCAAGTTACAAAGTTTTTGGAACCCCCCCCCCCCTTTTCCCCCTTCCCGGGACTTCAAATGTTCAAAACCACGTCAGGGGCGGATTGAAACAAAGAGATGACTCACTCGCCCAAGTTGGCTCTGCCCTCAGTGGATACTAAGAAATACGTGAAGTAAATGTGTCTGTGTGGTGGTGAGCACATCACTCATCTAGGACTTGAAGCACCTCCATGCCGCCCCGATAGACGCGGCAAAGTACAGAAGTGGGCGAACAACCAGAACTTCGTCTACGTCTAACTTCATTATAGCCAAATCCTTTTGGGAACTATCAGAAGTGTTGAGTTAAGTTGCGCGGAGTCGAGAGTTGACATCACAGCACTCAAGGCATTCCCATGCATGCTCCGTTCTCATCTTCAGCAGCCAGGGCAGAGTTCCAATACTGATGGTACTGGTCACAATCTGGTTATATGTCCGTCTTGCTTTTCCTCTGAGTGCAGTGAGCCAACCAGACCCTCTGGTTACACCCAGGTGCCCCATTCTCTCTAAGCCATAATAATCTTCTTTCTTTACTGATTACGTTGCTTGTTATCAATTCACCACCCAGTGGTGCAGATCCAGCCAATCTGTCTGCCTGTTCATTCCCCACCACGCCGGCATAGCTTGGAGAAAAGATCCAAAGTATGCTCACTATCCGTTACTTTTCCAGTGAAGCTTGCCACTCTGCTCGAAGTATCCCATTCTTCACCTTTCTAAGCATGCTTCCAGAGTCTGTTACAATTACGACATGTGAATGCATCTTGTTCTCTACCCACCAGAGAGCTGCAGTTACCGCCTCCACCTCCATTCTCATGCTAGCTTGGAGTGGCTACTGCAGCGAACTTACCACACATAGAAATGTCTACTGTGCAGTAATGTGTACTGTGATAACGTAACATAACATAACATTTAGGGCCTAATGGTGTATAAAGATAATCATCAGTTCTCGTTATGCCTAGTGGCACATGAGGCTTCAGAGAGGACTTTCCATGCTTTCCTGTCCTGTGCAATCTTCAGTGCAGTTTTTCATGTCAAAGATGCCGCACTCAGGTCACTTTCCATCGTTCGTCTCCATGTTGTTTTTGGGCACCCCTGTTTTCTATTTCCCTCTGGTGTCCATGTGAGAGCTGTTTTGGTAGGTATATCAAAAGTAATTCTCATTTCCATCTTCTCTTGGTAATCATACTGTCTAAAGTTTCTTGGTTTGTGGCTTGAAGTAGTTTAGTGTTTGAGATTGTATCTGGCCAGAAAATTTTTATAATTCTACGTAGACACGTGTGGTGGAAGGTGGACAGCTTGTGTGCATCCTTTTTCTTCATTCTCCAGCATTCCGCTCCATAAAGAAGAACTGGCAAAATGATGCTCTTGTAGAGTCGGAGTTTCGTTCCTCTGCAGTAATTGTTGGATTTCCAGATTTGCCTCATCCTTCCAAAATCAGCTCTAGCTTTGTTTAGTAAAGATAATGATCTTGCACAAAATGCACAATGAGCCAGTTAAGTGAGAAGGCCCTTAGCTTATTTACTGACAGTGCTTTAAAATCACGTATAGCAGCTTGTTTGATTTGATTTGATCTGATTCAAGAACCGACATCACAGCACTCGGGGCATTCTCATGAGCGCTCCGTCCCAATCTTTAGCAGCCAGCGAAGAGTTCTGACACTAATGGTGCCAGTAGAATTCTGATTAAACCTCCGTCTTGCCTTTCCTCTGAGCCTCAAGCATTTGCCAGAACCACGGCCATCTTTAGCTATAAAGTTAAAGCCGGATGTGGCCAGAACCTCCCATCACTCACCCCTGCATCAATCTCACCAGACTGTGGTGATTCATCTGCTCCTCCGAACTGTATACTCTATCCCACAAGGCACTAACCACGTCCGCCTTATCATGTATCAGTATTCTACCAAGTTGTGCAGAGCCAGCCAGTCTGTCCACCTGTTCATTTCCCAACACACCGGCGGGCAACGGTAAAAAAAATCCAGATAATACCCCTCACCCGTGTCTTTCGCAGCGAAGCATGCCACTTTGCACTGCAGCTTGTTAGACGATGTACAGTATTCAATAACCTGCTTGCTGCTATTAAATGGTAAGGTTGTAATAGCAGTTTCACAAATCCATATAAATTTGCTAAACTAGGTCCATCCACTGGACGAAGGGAGAGGGGTGGTGGGGTTGGGCGGTAGTGGTGGGGGAAACACTTTTAAAACTGAGTGGATTTGATCTTGAAATGATATGTTTTGCTAACGTTTTTTCCCCCCTCCAGTACTCCTCTGAGCATTGTCCAATATCACACCAAACAGCAGATATCGTCAAGACAAAACAATGTAAACCATTACACTAAAGTTTGCACAGTAAATTACCAACTGTTAGCGGTTGTTTAATAAAAATTAATTATTATCTGACACATTCAATTTATGTGGATGTTTGTGTCTCAATTCTTGTTAATGGTAAAAAAAAAAAAAGTTAGTAGCGGATCTTTTACATGACATTGCAAAACCCGTATTCTTTTGCGGCTGTTTTTTTAGGCAAATATACGTCCAGTAGTTTGCCATTGTTTGCTGGACTGTCAGCTTCTCTATACCACTGTCGATGCGAATGTAAGGGACAAGGCCCACCGTTCGAATCGAACCCGGCACCCTGGCATTACAAAGCGCGTTCGCAACGCCGAAGCCACCAGTCGCCGACTTTAAGACCACAATCATTCCTAGAACGACTAGACGCTCGTCTGCGGATCGGAAGGTCGTGTGTTCGCTCCCTGGCGGAGCCGGACTTAAAAAAAATTACCTTGGCTCCTAGGTCGACCCTGCCTTGAGTGGGTTACCTAGTGCAGTCACGGGAAGTAAAGGCGGCCAGCGTGATGCTGACCACATCACCCATCTTGTGCCGATTGGTTTATAAAATATAGGTCTAGCCCTATACGCATAAAGGCGTGAAAAGGGTCCTAAAAATCATTCCTAAACGGTCCACATAGGACACGGGAGCCTCCGTGGTGTATCGGCTTAGCGATCTGAAGTTAGATTGGAGTCCAAACAGAGCCGGACTTATTTACAAATGACCTGAGCCTCAAGGTGGACATAGCCTTGAGTGGGCAGCAGGTTAAGTTTGAAGTTTAAACAACGGATCAACATCGTGGCACCCGTTTTTCATCTAACTCAAGTCTGAGCCCGAAGAAGCTCAGCACAGTGCACAGGCTCTGTAGCACCGGCGAGGATCCTGAAATACCTTGGGTAGATTTGCAATTCTCGAATTTGGCCCTGGCAGCGCTGTTAGCGCTACTCTTTTCGACTTATAACTGCCAAGCATTTTTTTTTTTACTTGCGCAACAATGCACACGGGCGTCCGATCTCACTACCCAGAGGCCAGGGGGAGTTACTAAAGACCAAGTCCACGTGAAAAAATCCAAGCTCTTACCGGGGATTGAAACCAGAACCTTTAGCAGTCTATGCGGACACCATACCTCGAGACCACGCAACCCTCCGGTAGCAGATTAAATCCTGGGATATATAGACTGTTTGGCGTGATAGCACCTACCCAGTGCTAACTGGTCTATAAAACACGTCTTACGCTATATATGCCAAATACGCCGAAAGGCGTTGAAAAGGGCTCTTTACTTCTATACAGGATCTTCCTAAAAATTTAGCCAAACTGGTTGGACAAGTAAATCAATCATAAATCGGATCTAGTTGTAGGATTCCCTTCAATCTTTCTAAACGGAAGAATCTTGCCGCCCACCATTACCCCCAGAGCAAGCCTTCATCCCTCACAATATGATTAACCAAACCACCCAGCTTGTTTTCTTCAACCCAGCTTTCTAAAATGTTTAGCATCCTTAAATTATTTCTAAACCGCGCTTCATCCCTAAAGCCCATTTACAGCCATTCTATCCCAAAAAAATCTTGACAACCCCCCCTCCCTCCCTTCTCCAAATGGGTCCCAATGTCTAACCCCTTTTTTCTGATGAAATCACCACTAAAGTAGCCAGCCCTCCCCTCCCCTATCCAACACCACTTAATATTGATCCCTACAACATCTGTTAAAGGTATCGGCCCAGCGTTAATAACATAGCTGTACTCTAGCGTGTTGTAAAGGCATTCAATGCACGCGGTTACCTTTTTAACATCACTTCTTTTCGCGACCTTTATTTTTCCGCACCATTGTATCTTTACATTGAAGCCCCTCCTCCACAAACAGATAATTTTAATTGTACACGTACAATTCAGTCAAGATTCCAGAATTTAATAATTGCACTACTCCAACCAGATTGAACACACCTTTCCCTTTTCCCATGATATCGGTTCATGTGAACTCCTTTCTATATTTAGTTTGTTTTGAAGGTCGCACTGTAAGTTATTTTCCAGGTTAAGGTATTTATCTAGAAAGTAGGTCAGAGCGGTTGTTATTGAGTTCCTTCAAGGGATCAAAACTAATAGCCGCATTTTCCCCCGTTTATACTTGAGATATAATACTTGTTAAGAAGGCAATAAAGATGAAAGGTGGACTTGAAAGAACGAAACGGGTTTAGAATAACGATGTTAAATGGGTGAAGTCGGTGGGTAGAACGAGCACGGAATTGTTGTCAGTAGATGGCACTGCTGCCGTGACGTCACATGCCCTTTTTTGGGAGAGCGAAATTACCTCCCTTGACTTGAACAAGCAGACGTGAAGCGCAGAAGTGGAGAGAGTGAGCGTTTACTTCACAAATGCTGTTTGTTATTCTTCTCGGATTAATCCATGAATTTGTAATGAATTGAAAAATATTTATCGCTAATTGTTAAAACTTGAGCGTTAGGTTTATACACGCGTTGTTTTGTTGTGTATTAGGTGCGGAACATTCTTGTAAAGATTAGTAGTTGAGGACTCAAGCCTGCAGTTCTTCGGCGCAACGACGAGCCCAAGGCCGAGAGGAGATGGAGATTCCCTGAAAACGTGGTATGCATTTTTTATGTTTTTATTTTACATTTGTGGTTTTTGACTCGTTTTTTGGGGGGAGAGGAGAAACTGTGCACTACGGTCTACGGTCACTGGAGCAACATGATTACATATTGTCAATCAAGTTTTAATATTATATACTGTGCAAAAAGTGTAAATATTAATACTATTTGTGCTTATAAAAATAAGATGCACGAGCATAGTGAAAGAAACGGTCAAACATTGTGTAAACTTCTGATAGATACTTCGGGATAGTGTTTTGAGTGGAATTATTATTACTACTTACTGTGCCATTATGATAATCAGAGAGAACTCGCTTGTAAATAAACAATTCTCTGCTCGGGTAGCCGCAAACGAGGTGTTAGTAACGCAATCAACTTTGTATATTGTATGTATTATGATTATGAATGGACTGTCTATTTAATGATTGGAATGTTTACTGTACTGTAAACTAAACAATTGCTCAACAGCTCTGTGGTTGACGTTTTGTGTCGGGTTTTTTTTAATTGGAAGGTTGTCTTTTTTATTGCAAGGAAATATAAATATAGTTTTCCCTTCTTGGATAAAAAAAAAACAACAACAAATTAATGTATTTTTCTTAAACATTATGCAGTTTTGATGATTATTTATTTCAGACTTCTTTTATGTGTATTTAGATTAACATAAAAAAAAATATAAATGTATTTTGTATGAAGTACTCATGTATGATATTTAGAAAAAGAGTAGTTTTATGTGTGGCAGTAAAGAGCATGCTAATAGAACCCAGGTTACTGGAACATAGAGGAGAGGCACCAGTGTTGGGGCAGGGGTTTAAAAAAAGACCCACACATATGTTTTTGAAGTTTATTGATTGTACTCATCAATTTATTTCAGATATACCTACGTGCCATTCAGTACATTGTTACTGTTATTATTATTATTAAGCAAGGACTAGGCTCTGCCCTTGAGCATCCCTCTCCACCCATCAGAAAATATGAAAGCCCTTTCCCCATGTTTTCTTTGTGTCATTTCCCCTTTCACTAAAAACAGGTAGATCGTTATTTATATATATATATTTATTTATTTATTTATATTTTTCTTCGGATCATCTCAGATTGTCATTTTTGATTAAAAAATTTGCTTATCAACATAATTGTTACCGTTATAAAAATGGTTTGGGTTCCTCCCATGTTGTGACTGAATCTTTACTGAACCAATACAAGGCATGACCCACCCAAATATAACTGATGCAGATAATTAATGATCTATCATTTAGTCAAGAAACTTATCAAGATGAGAAGGGGGGAGGGGTGTGTGAAATATATATATAAATATCCCCCCTCCCACTAACCAAATAAAAAAGAATAATAAAAAAATATATATATATACACACACACACACATATATATATATATTCCCCCGTGTGGGTTCCAGGGCACCATTGTAGGGGAAAACAAGAATAGGCCCACTGCCTCCCCAAAAGCTTGTCGTAAGAGTCGACTAATTGCATTCGACTGAGTGCATCTGCCAGAGAGGCAAGGAACCAACAGTCTGTATTCAAGATGATATACAACAGTCTGTATCCAAGAGAATGAGATCTGTAAAACTGATGCACACTCAACACTCAGGTTCTGGAGCAGGACTGCAGTTCAGTAGTGGACGAGCAACCAGAACTTTCCGCCAGAGTGTACAGCTGGTGAACGCGAAGAAGAAGATTATATATATATAATTATATATATATACATACATATATATATATATATATATATATATATATATATATATATATATATATATATATATATATATATATATATATATATATATATATATATATATATATATATATATAAAATAATTTGGATTGGGCTTCTAGCCTGCTTAGATCTTGCCAACTGTCATGCGTGATCATGTCTCTCCACAACTTTGCACTCTCCTGCAGCATGTATGAATTTGTCTGCGGATACCCTTACATAATCATTACAAAAGGCTGTTAAGAATCTTGTATTCCTCCGGAAATCTTTTTATATCTGTGCAGAAATGTTTTATACCATACTCTCTCTTTCTCTCTCTGTCTCTCTCTCTCTCTCTATATATATATATATATATATATATATATATATATATATATATATATATATATATATATATATATATATGTGTGTGTGTGTGTGTACTATAGATATAATTCATACTATCAACCATCTGCAGCTCACTTCCAAGTCCATCTGATATTTTTCCAATTCTCTTTTCTTCTTGTATATTTTATATTTCCTTATAGTTTTTTCATGCTATCGATTCGACAGAAAGAATATTCTAATCGTGTTATCAGATTTTCTAGGTGTGTATTCCTCGTAATTATTATTTTATGACTTTTTATATTGCTCTCTTTGGTTATGTGAAGCTTTCGGTGGCATTTTTCAGTTTCCACAGAGATTCCGTATGAATGCTGTCAGAATCTTTCTGAACTAAATAATCGTATAAAGTGATGAGTTCAGGCAGTGCTCTGCGCTATTATTATGCACAGTGTGGCATTGGTTGAAAAATTGTCTGTGTCCGCTTTGCTGTTTTTTAGGAAGTCCTATCAAAGTTATCACACCTAATATTCTTCCTGTATCTTAAAAAAAATACTCACCACTGTCTGCATTAATGACTTTTTAAGGTCGGTGTAGACAGGCAATCATGATTCTTATGATTTAAAACTGGCTCGCTAGTGCTGTCGCCAGGGACTGTGCAGGTTGGGATCTTTCCGTATCATTATTCTTAAATTAGTATATCCTTGCAGTTTCCTTACTTTTGTCAGGGTTGCTTGGTATTCTCCTCTTCTGTCTACTGATACATATTCATTTTCCTGGACTGTTATGAATAGCTTTCAAGCCAGTAAAGTTGAAAAGACCATTCTCAGCTCTTTTAAATCCTTGATTGAGTTTTGGGGCCCTATTGTAGAGAAAACAAGAGTAGACCCACTGGCTACCCTAAAGCATGTGGTAAGAGTCGACTTATTGGAAGCTTCCTTCAAAATTGGAGTGAACCTGTCTGATAAACAAGAAACCAACAGTCTGCATACAGATTTGTCAGATCTGTATAATGGATACACACACTCAACACACAGGTTCTGGAACAGGACAGCGGTCCAAAAATGGATGAACAACCATAACTTTCTGCCAGCGTTTACAGCTGGTAAACGCAAAGAAGAAGTACCTTCATAATATTCCTAAAGACAGTAGTAGATGCTCATATTCACTGCAGCTGAACTTCATTGTGGAAATAACACAGTAGTAAATAAATTTAGATGCTTATTTAGACTGTGATAGCTTCTGCTGGAATATCATCTGGACCAGCAGCATTCTTATCCTCAAATATTTGATTGTTTTCCCAATTTCCTCTTTAGATTTCTTTTTTTAACATCTTATATTCATTTCCACTTCTGAAAGCTGGGTGTATGTGATAAGACTAGTCTATTCAGAAGCATTGTAAGTATTTACCTCATCAGTTTGTTTGATCTTTAGCTTTACTTAGAACCTTCCCGAGACTATTTTGTTAATTAATTTATTCGTTTAATCGTATTTTCATACTTATTTTTTGTGATACTGTCAGTGGCTCAGAGGTTTCATTTTACTGCTGCTCTGTATACCTGTCCTCTTAGACCATGTAAATAGTGACTTTTATTCCCTCTCATCCTTACCCTAATTGCTTTATTAGCTGCTTCTACACACTTATTTTTTTTTTTACATATCTCTGAGTTTTGCTTTGGCTAATGTGTATATATGCTCCCCCCCCCCCTTTTTTTTTAATCTTTAAATTTTTTAAACGTTTTCCATGGTTTGTATTTCTATACTTTTGTTATTGTAGGACTTGTACATGATTCATTTAAAGTGTTTTATGTCATTTCAACCACCTTCATTATTCACATTTGTGTACTAACTGTTGCAAGGCCTCATACTTAATTATAATATTCGACCGTACATTGTTTCTTGATCTTTTTATATCTGATATATCCTACATGGTATTGAATTCTATGTTTATAAGATATGTATCTCCTGAGCTTGACACACACACACACACACACACATACATATATATATATATATATATATTTGTATGTATACATATTTGTGTACTTGAATGAACTTTTATATCAAAGGCAGTGTTTCTCGTTGACTCATTCAGCACCAAGTAACTCATGGTGGGTTTTTTGTGTGGTTTCCCTACAAATGTTTTTATCAAGTCTTTATGCTGTATTAAGTTTTCAACATCAGCCTATTCTGTCTAAATTGTTACTTCAATTTCTGTTGTTTGTAGTGTTGTTTTAACCCCTTTGGGAACCTTTAAGCAGTAGCTGCTTAGGATAGGAGTTCGTTGTTACAGATATCTTCATTTTCTTGTGTGTTCATCAGAAGATATAAGTGCATTGTACCCGTGGCTGCGATATTTGTGACTTTTGGCCAACAAAGCTGACTTCTGCAGGCATTTATTGCCCTGGTAAGCCTTCCCAGTGTTACAAATATGATCCACTCGAATTACTGTATTGTGATCTGATTATCTGACTTACTCTTTTGCTCTTATGTTGCTGTCTGAAGATTTGACACCACTGTGACTGAAAGAGTTGCATCCTGGATATCAGTCTCACAGGACTAATTCCATATAACCTCCTAATAAGTTATAATTTGGACACCCTTTACGGTTACACAAAAGTGCTACCCAGTTGTACCAGGTGGAAAGTTTTATGGTTAGGTGATCTCCACTTTTAATTTGTCTATTCCTTTATATGGAAAGACTTCCACCTTTTATGTGCAGGACTTGGATAATAATTGTTTTTGTTCATTGCTCAGTGTTCTGTGTTTTGTCATGACAAACTGTCAGTTCATGCTATTCAGCCCTATCTTAATCCAAATCAACTATGAGTAGCTTTGATTTTGCTGTTTCTTTGATTACAAATAATATTTTGAAGTGTCTTGAAAAATTCCATGTTGTTTGATTCTTCTTTACCTTTTGTTTTTTGGTAGCTTTGACAGGCTTTCATGTTTGCTTTCCATATTTGTGTGCGTGTGGTTCTAAATATTAAAAAACCCTTTAAAATAATGAAGAGTTAGCTGCATCCAGTTGATTAGTGATTTTTATGACTACTTAGATAACATTAGGGTCACTCCTTTCAGTGTCCAGTTTTTTTCAATCTTCTGTTTATTTTGTTTTCGGTTTCGTATGCTCAGATCAGACCATCAGATGGGTTGCCTCTATGAACTTGCATGTCAGCAGCAGGTCATTCATGGTTCCCAGTAGCTTGCTCTGCACACTTCGCTCTTGAGGCCAGGTGTCTTTTTGAAGTTGTAGGTAAGAGTGGTCAGGTCTGCAGAATGTGCTCAGGTGTTTGTGGTCCTGTCTGACAGGCAGACTGGGGGGATTGTACAACCTTTATTTTATGCATGTGGTAGTTTAGCCTGCAGTGTCCTGTTAGTAGGCTGAAAATTGTTGTATATTGAGTCTGCTGATGGGGTATTGTGGATGTTTAATGGTAGTTTTTTCTCTCTCCACAGTTCCTTGTATTTTCCCTTAAAAGTGTTGTGATTTCTTGTAATGACAATGAATGAGTATGTTGTTTCTCCTTTGTTCCATTTTTTTGCAAGTGTGTCTGTTAACTTATTTCCTGCTATGCCGCAGTGAGCCGGGATTCACTGGAGAAGAATTTAATTGCTTTCAGAGAGTCTGTTTAGCTAGCGGGTCAGTTCTCTCTCCATGTTGTTCAGAGAGTCTGTTTAGCTAGCGGGTCAGTTCTCTCTCCATGTTGTTCAGAGAGTCTGTTTAGCTGGCAGGTCAGTTCTCTCTCTATGTTGTCTTTTGGATCCCTCTGAGTCGCTTGGAGTATTGTCATGCAGTCATAAAAGAAAACAGTTTTGCTGTTTTTAGTTTTTCTTTCCTTAAGCACTTTGGTTGCATCAATTGTTGCTTGCTGCTCTGGTCTGAAGTTTTTTGAGAGTCTTCCGGAGGTGCATGATGTTTCTACTATAGTCCCATCTTACAGCATGATGACCGACCCAGCTCGTCCATTTTTTTCATGCGTACTCTAGTGATCCATTTGTTGTAAACGTTTGTCCGTTAGGGTTTTTGATAAGAGTTGTAGACATGTTCGAGTGTCTTTGCATGCAGTGCTAGGTCACATTCTTCTGCCTTTCTGTCTATGCCTGGGATTGTTGTTGTAGCTGTATAGTTAGGCTGAAGGTCTGTGCTGTATGCCTAGATCATTTCCCATGTTGAAAGAACTTTAGAATGGATGTCACTATTTTTTTTTGCGTAGTACAATTTTGATAGATGGTGAAAGCTTTTGTCGATGCAGTCCGTTTTAGTTAAGTTGTTTGCTATTCTGTGCAGGGGTTGTTGTTCAAGCATTAAAATTTTTCTGTTAAAGTAAGCACGTTTTTCCCCTTCTAAGGCTCAAGCTCTGGAGGCCACAAATTGCCTCCAGCCCATGGATTGGTGTGCTTCTCATACCTCCAGTGATGATTCTGAGACCAGTGTTCTGTATTTTGTCCAGTTTGTGTAGGTTTGTTTTGGCTGCAGTGGAGTATGCTCCCATGCCAGTTTTGATCCTACGTATGTAGCTTTCCTTTGGGTGTCTTCAATGTGGGAGCTTCAGGTTAGCTTTTTATCGAATTATACTCCCAGAAATGTGGGGTTTTCTTTTTGTGTGGAAAGATGTTGCCTACTAGATACAGATCACCTTGTTCTAGCTTTGTAGAAAGAGAGAACAGAGTCAACGGTTTTGGTCTGGTTTATTGAAACTTCCTAAGAGTCTGTCCATTCTTACCTGTGTTTATAGCTTCCTGCATTCTTGTTTTAGCTGTTTCTATATGTTTAACTTGGGTCCATATGGCCAGGTTATCTGCATATAGGGCCTTGTGAATGTGAGTTGTTTTGGGAGGTCAAGGATAAAGAATAAACAGAGTAGGAGATATAACACCTCCCTGGAGGACACCTTCCTGTAACCTGACCAGCTTGCTCGTGTGTTCTTCCAGTCTGACTCTTGCTCAGCCTCTGTAAAGAAAGTCTTTTTTATCCCACTGAGTGCTAGTTTTGGCAAGAGTCCTTTCTTTCAGACTTTATCAAATGCTTTGATCAGGTCGAAGAAAGTAACTAGCAGTTTGTATTTTTTCTGGAAAGCATCTTCAGTTTCCTGTGCGAGATAAGAGGTTTGGCCATCAGTGTCTCTGTATTTCCTGAAGCCTGATTGACTGTCATCCAATATCTTGTTTTCTTCCCTGAAATTAAGTTACCTGTTGTTCATGAATCTTTCCATGGTCTTTCCAAGGCAGCATAGGAGGCTTATGAGGCAGTAACTTAATTTGTTTTCCTTTCTTGGCTATAGGGACAATTTCTGCCTCCTTCCATTCCTTAGGATGTAGTCCCTAGGTCTAGGATTGATTGATAAGGTCTAGAGTTGTTGCCTACCAGCTGGCCCTAAGTGTACTATCATTTCATTTGTTATTGAGTCAGGTCCAGGTGCCTTCCTTTTCCTAAAGTTTCTTAATGCGCATTCAAGTTCTTGCGGAAGGAATAGCTTATTCATTATGTTTTAGTTATTTTATAGTTTTTGGTTAGTTTTTCTCAGTTCTCTCGTCACCTCTTCTCTCGCTCTAGACATGAAGACTTTGCTTTCCTCTGCAAAACTAGCGGCTAACAGGTTTGCTGCTTGTTTACCAGTGACAGTTTTTCCACAATCTTTTGTGACAGTGTTGGCATTCCTAGTATGATTATCCTTATTTAGACTCTTTTTTTAGATGCCATAGCTTTTACCGTCATTTTCCAAGTTGAGGGCTGGAATCTTTTCCTGCCATCTTGTCCGGATGCATGTGAATTTGTCTCTCTTTTATTAATAGCATGATGTTTATTTGGTTCTGTTGCGTTGAGGTCAGAGGGATCTTGTTCCATTTTTTCTCTTGCTTCAGTGCTTCTTTAATGCAGTTGTTCCAGCTCTTGGGTCCTGAAGGTTTCATAGTTTTTGCCTTCGACCCCAGGAGATTGATTTTTGTGCTGCTTCGAGTATGATACTGGTAAAAGTTGTGGTGTTGTTTCTAGCTTCATTAATTGGAAAGTGCTCCGATAGCTTCTTTTCAGTTTCT
Organism: Candidula unifasciata; assembly: GCA_905116865.2. Classification (NCBI taxonomy): domain Eukaryota; kingdom Metazoa; phylum Mollusca; class Gastropoda; order Stylommatophora; family Geomitridae; genus Candidula; species Candidula unifasciata. Next base: position 1,338,948 of record CAJHNH020006668.1, on the reverse strand, counting down.
ACTCATTAAGAACAGATGGCTGCCTATTGCGGGTTTTTACGGTTTTCTGAAGCATGATCAGACTGTCATGATCAGCATGTGCTGCTCGTTCCTCAGCCCGCACAAGGATCCTCATATATTTTCATCGCTGGTTGAGATGCTAAGAAGTGGATATGACAAAAACGTGCATTGTTTTAATTATCATTCTTTCAGTAGGATTTCAGATCAGAAGCGAATATCCGCACCTCTAAATGACTGTTCCTGTCCTTCTCCCCGACCCTCCCCAGTAACATTTTTTGCTGCTGTTTGTCTCATGGAGCCGCGGTAGCACAGTGGCAAGACACGGTTGCCGGAGATAGGTTTTGAGTTGAGTTCGCATTGCAGCGGATTCTTCTTTCTTCAAAATTTACCTCGGCTGCCAAATCGACCCAGTTTAAAATGGTTACCTTGTGATGTTTGGAAAGTGAAAGCGGCTGGCGTCGTTTTGACTTTTTGACCACATCACCACTGAGTGTCGATTCTACTGAGTTCAGCACAATATATCCATTGCAACCCTGGAGTGGAAAGGGTTCATAACTTAGTCAGTAGTTTTTTTTTAGCTCTCATGCTGAAGCATAAGACCCAGCCACTTCCCACTCAGCATCCCTCTCTCGCCCCCCTCCCCCTCGTCCCATCTACGGCAGTTCTCGCCAACCTCCCTTATATTATTCACCTTCGTTTTTAATTATTTATCTTCTACGCTTGCTTTTAAGTTCCCTTAATTTCAGTTGCAGTGCGGGTTCCAGAGAAAGATCACTCTGAATATACTGTCATGAGTACAGTATAATGCTAACTCTATTCTTGTAATATCTGGAATGATAATTTCACCTTAGAGCTCGACTTATTGATTGCTGTTGCTTCATGAACATGAATGCCTCATGCAGAGATGGCAGATTACTATTCGACGTGTCAGTGAGATTTCCACTTCTGTTTAGTGTGTTCTGTGATTTCAGCTTGGGACCATATACCAAAATACTACTTAATCAATGAAAAAAAAAAAAATCTCACTGTACTATATAAACCAATGAGGATTCTAAGACATAGATTTCTCGCACTTCCTCTCGCCTATATGTTCTTACTTTAACAGTACACAGTTATTTTGAGTTATAAAAATGTGCTTTTCAATATACCCACTGTTGTCTCATTGTCAGTAGTAACTTATCAGTGTCAGTGAATGTTCTTGTATGCGTTTGTTATATTGCTGGCACCAGCCATTGTATTTGCCTGTATAGCAAAGCTTATACATATATTTTTGGGGTAGTGGGTAACAGAAGAGAGTAGAAGACCCACTTCACATATTCTTGGAAGTGGGTTCGAATTATTTAGGTTCTTATCTCCCCGAGGTGAACCAAAAATGCCATTGTGAACAATGATTAGCGACTGGGGGGAAAACACGGCCTTTTAACTTTAGTAGGAATATATTCTCCGTTAGGTTAGTTGCGTATCCTTTACAACCAACCAAAGCAGCCCCTGGCTGTTGTGTGGTTTCTCTAGGCAAATTACGTCCAGTAGTTTGCCATTGCCTCTGGGTGGTCGGCTCCCTGATACCACCGTCGAAACCAACGCAAGGCGCATGGCCCACAGCTGGGATTGAACCCTGCACCCTGGCATTACGAAGCGTTCGCATCGACTTTGCCACAGAGATACTCTCCGTAAATACCATTTATTGTATACGCTCGTATGCACTGAACGAGAGCACCACGGAGAGCAACGTTATACAAATACAACGGTAGCAGAGCCGGAGGTCGACCACGACAATATCAGAGACACTGAAAATTACTATATTCGAACAGAAGTTCCAGAGATGTCTTCCTCTCCTGACACTAGAGGCATTCCAGGAGTATCGGTTCCAGAGCCCTATTATAATCAGAACAAGAATAGACCCACTCTCGATCCCAAAGCATGTCGTAAGAGTCCACTAATTGGGAGCTTCCTTCGAAGTCGGAGTGCATCTGCCTGAGAGGCAAGGAACCAACAGTCGCATACAGATTAGTCAGACCTGTCAAACGGATGCAAACGCAGCACTCCGGTTCTGGGACAGGACTGCAGTCCAGAAGTGGACTAACAATCAGAACTTGCCACCGGAGTTTACAGCCGGTGAACGCGATGAAGAAGAAGAAATGTCATACCGATACATTTCCTTTCAGGCTTGAACAGGGGGCAGCTCCCACTCTTTTGCCTACGTAAAAGGTAAATGTATTCCCACAGAAGATACTGCCATTAGTGTGTGAAATGTTAGGTTCTTGCATATTCTAGGCGACGTATTTCGATAACAGTAAAGTTCCATTTTCATGCCTTTTAGGCGTATCGGGAAAATAGGAAGAACGCTCATATTTTTTACAGACCATCGGCACTAGGTGGTACCCATTGTAGGCTGGGCCGACCTGCGACGCCCCATACTATGATAAAAATCCACGCAGACGTATTTCGATGAGATGACCTATTCCTTCCTCGCCGTCTTTCCTTTCCAGAAGTATGTGAAAATTGTCTACCATCTTTTTTAATGGACTGAGCCATGCTGGTCAAAGAAGCCAATACTGCCGCTGTCCGGGACTGTATCTAATGAGGTGGAGAAAGTACTCAATGAGTGGAGCGAGTTCTAGAACAATAGCAGCACAATTAGAACACCCCGTGCCGGAAGAATATAAGCAGAAATATGATCTAGTGCCGAACATACGTAATCTAGTCAATGAGGAAGTTGATATGACTCGTCAAATTATTATTGTGAAATGGCAATTTCATTTTTGTAACGGATGGTCTGGATGTCAAGGTATCGGATAACTAGGGTTATGGTAACCCACATGAACGTAGGAGTTATGAATGAAAATGGAGAATTATTATCAGAGTTTTTCGCCGAGAACAAATATTTCATAGACGGGCATATCCCCCCCCCCCAACATTTCATCATGTGCCCTGTCAAATGGCGTAGGCGCTCATGCGTCTCCACAGATCACGATCCCTGGTTGACTGGAACAGCTTTCTTGATGATATCCCTCCATGCCATCGTTTCAGCCCATCCAGCATCATCTCTGTCGGTCTGCCTCTACCGCTCTTTCCACTGATCTTTCCGGCTGTCACAATGTTCTCCAATGCCCCTCTTCTCATTATAATGTCAAAGAACAGTGTTTGTCTCTTTCTTTTTGTTGTATGTTGAGATCTACTTTCATTAGCCTCTTTAAAGCAACCATTGTTAGTTACTCTGGTCGTTTTTTTAAATATAAAAATAACATAAATTTTACTGATTTAAGAATCGGCATCGTAGCACATTGGGCATATTCATAGATGCTCCGTCTCCCGCAGCAAATGTTTTAAGGTGTACACGTTAACTTTTCCCGCTTCAAACACTGATTACCCAACTCTTCCTCTCATACACCCGTCCTTGCTGGATCCGCTCCTAATCTTTATTTTTTTTTTTTGGCACATTCTTACACATATTATTTCATCTAACCTCGTGTCTTCTATCAACATTCATTCATATGTGATTTTCTCAGTGTCTGCCTTGTTCATTACCAGTGTTCCCGTAGCTATCTCTTTTGTAGCCAGGAAATCTGCTCTTTCATCTCCTCGCACTCCAGAATATGCCGGACAGTATATCAATGTGATCCCTTGTAATGTTGACGTACTGATGCTTGGTCATGTCACATTGTTTGTTTTGAACCTTCCGCCGTACCGAATGAGAATCACACACAAAACTTCATTTGATAACAAAATTTTCTGCTATTCACCCCAGAACTGCAGTAATTGCCCCTGCCCCATCTTTATGCTTGAAGTTTAGATTTAAAAAAAAAAAGGTTCTGTTTTGTTCTGTCGTGATCATTCCAGCTGAAAATCCCCAGCCAGATCTTACACCCCCGATGAACAGAAGCATCCTCATATCCTATTGCATTTTTACTTCCCAGAACATCTTCCTTGTTTTTGTGGGTGGGACTGGGTCGACCCCCCCCCCCCCGCAGTTCAACCGGTACGGATTTGAATTTAGCATCTTTATGGCCGACAGGCGAGTGACTGGTCACTAAGCTACCAAGACTAGACCATCTCTACTAACAAAAAATGTTGTCCTTGATAAAGACCGTCATTGAAATGTTGGTTATCACCTGCACATGTTTTCCTTCCTTTAAAATTGAACACTATAGATAGTGATCATTCGGTTTGTTTTACAGATTTCGGAAAAAAAACACGAAAAAAAAAAAACAGTATAGAGTAAATCGTAAATCATTAAACTGTGGAACAGTTTATGTCAGGTTTTGCAGCAGTTAATTTGCTAGGTAAATACGCAACGCTAATAACAATTGAACCTCGAAGACCAGACACTAGAGAAAACCTATGAAACAAGACATCGAGCCATAGAGACAACACACAAGATACCTGGATCCATGGTCAACACAGACACATTAGGAACACTATAGAGATGTCAGAGTTGACGATCAAGCAGTTAGTATCAGACAACATTAGAAGCCAGGTGGCAGTTACAGACACTAGAACCAAAATAACTAGAGAGGAAGTCCGGAAGAACACAACGCGAAACTCAAGAGTATGTAGCCATAGGGAGAACACAGCGCCTTTTAGAATATTATTGATATTGTTTGTGTCATTGCTGAAGTACGATAATAAAGACAGTATAGACAAGAACAGTTGTTTCCGGCCATTTTATTATACAAGCATCAGAGTCAGGTGAGAAGCATGCAGCTAGCAAGACATCATCATCACCACCACTATCGATACGACTATCTTTCTCCTCGTCTATAATCTTCAAATCGACTCTTCCTGTAGCAAATCTAAAGACGAACCTGGGTGTAACATCGACGTACGCAACGAACGGAGCTGTGCTACAGTTAGCGTACAAAACTTGACACGGATAAAGGGCGTTGGCCTATATCACCGGCAGATAAAAACTTTACTATCCCAGGATAAGGCAGTCGCTGTTAGTAATGTATGAACAATTTATTGCCAGAATCCTGAAATAATAATAATACAAACAATATCATATAGTAGTTAAGACTGTCTTAGTAACTCTGCGAGTTTTGACATTGGTGCCGATGCTCAACCTTAGTTGTTGTGGAACATAAATGGGTGAAACTTTATATTATTTACTTCGTTGTCAACGTTGTCTGATATTTGTCTCTCGTATACTTAAAACGCTTGTAGTGCTTGTATAATTTTAGTTAGGTAACAAAACACATTTTTACAGTAAAATTGTGAACAGAAGTACCGAAGTATGGTAGAAGATAGAGACCTGTCTGCAACTGTTTATCATTGGTATGTAAGTCCCTGCATCTCCTACACTTTTCTGCAATGTACTTTTGGAGAAGTCAGTACCACGTTTTTTAAAATTATAATCAATACTAATAGTTATTCGAATGCAATGTTGCTTATTCCAGGTATATAAATATACGATGATCCTCGCTGGACTGCCTTTTAAGAGTTATACAACATTAGGTTCAAATGTAATCAATCGACCTTTCACAGAAAGACGTAAATCTCATGTTTTGCGCAAATTCTGAATAAGACTGTATCAGTTGTGCTGAAAGTTCTAACTTTCTATCTGTTCTAGAAGCGAAGCTTCCAGCAGTCTCTAGTTATATGTGTGGTCTGGTTTGTTTGCGCCACTTGTGTAGCTAAGGTAGTGGTATGTGCGCCAGCTGTCTGGCTTTAAGTCCCTAAACTATTATATAGAGCTCTCCTTCATGTCTTTTGTCCCCATGTGTCCTTTGATCTCTGTCCTCTTGATGTTTTCCTTCTGGGCCATCCTCCCTTCGGTTAAGTCTCCTTAATATCTTGCTCTTGTGTCCTCTTCTGTGTTTCCGAATCTGTTCCCTGCTATTTTGGCCAGGCGTACCTCTAAGAGACCGAGCTACTTCGCCCCTGTTCCTCAAATAACGTCATTTCAGACAACCATTGAAAGTTTAAAAATTGTGTTTTCTTCTTCTTTGTGTCCTCATTTACCGCTTTGGGTGTCGAGTATTTTACTTTGAAATTATTTATTAGTATCAATGGAGGTGGGCTAAAAGAAGGCACCGCCACAAGATAAAACAGTATAACTGCACCATCAAGGGAAAGGCAGGATGTGTTAAAGACATTACAGTCGACTAATACATGACAGTTGATGATGGTCTTTTACCTCAGCTCTCAATCGCTCCTATGTTATCTTGTTTGTTGTTTAGTGAGACTTACTTCTTACACTTTGTTACTGCGATAACTAACAGCCACCAGTCACCACATAGAAAACGTAATAGAAAGCTCATGTTATCTCCCTGCTAGATGTTTACACATGTATGTAGCTGCTGCAGTTTGTCTGTTTATTTTTCTACCCGGAGCACTCACATTTTACACCTCCCCTCTTCCTTCTTCCCCAACACAGAAATGTTTGCCACCCAATTGGCTGAGATGTATGCCCCCGTGACCTAGATACCCTGCACGTGGAGGGCAATGACGCGGATGTTTGCTAACTGGAGTATTTGCACGTCACCTGTTTGGGCAATCGTCCTCCTTCTCCTCTCTTACGGGCATTCAGGTAAGCACCCACTTCATGTTTTTTTTTTTAAAGATGAGTTTGTAATGAAGGTGTTTCTTGACGTTTTGGAGGTTTCAACAGATTATGGCGATGTTTCTCAAACCGTGGCATTGACATACCTGCCCACCAGCTGACTTTCATATCTGGCATCGGTCTCAAACGTGGCATTGACACACCAACTCCACCTGCCTGACGGATTAAATGTGACCTGTCTGACACCGACCCATCTACCGACGGATTGAATGTGACCAGCCTCAAACGTGGCACTGAAATACCCAGCCACCAGCTGACTTTCATATTCGGGACACGACCGGTCTCAAAGGAGGCCATACACGAAATAAGAAATGACGAATATGGAATAGCTTAATCCTGAATGTCATACCAACTCTTTTCTAACAAAAGAAATATAATAGGACACTTTAAGAAAATCTGTTAAAAACATAGCAATACGTTCTTACAGTGGAATCTACAGTTCAAAAGACATGTGGGAGATAGTACCCAGAGAATCGAATTAGGAACAGATGCACAGAAATGCCGTGGAAAACAATCACCATCTACAATACACAGCATGAAGGCTGATAATGTTCTTCTAATGCCAAATTTTGTTATTGTTGGTGTTCTTGATACTGTTGACTTATCAAACGTCTTCCATGTCTATCCTCTTATTGACCCCCAACACTCCCGGCCCAGCCGTGTCATTCACACCACCAGTCATTACATGGCACTCAGAGAATATTTGCTGATACGTTACCTGTTTTGTTAAAGGCTGGATTAACCTGAATATATTACACAAGTCCCTGACAATAAGGGCCACTGCGTTATTACGACTCGCTCACCATAAATTGTATAGTGGGTTGATAAAGTTGGTGGTTGGAGCACAACTGTGCATTGTGTCTGTGGTGTGTGTTGAGTGAATACACGAGTGTAAGCATCTAAGTACGATACGTTTGATAAAGATATTGTTATATTATGAAAACATTGTTTTAATAAGGGATATTACTGCCTTAGAAGTCGGAGTGTGTCTGCCTAAGGTGCGAGGAATCATCAGCATTAAAAATAAGTCTATCTATAAAACGGATGTGCACGCGATACTCAAGTTCTGGAAGAATACCAAAGTCCAGAAGTGGACGTAACTAAAGAGTCTGCAGCCAGTTAAACACAACACACACAGACACATCGTGATTGTAACTGATTCAGAAAGCATGCTGAGGAAGATCAGAACAGGCATTCTTTGTGGAGAGTGGCATGCTTCGCTGCGGAGGACACGAGTGAGGAGTATTGTCTGGATTTTTTCATGGGTAACGCCGGTGTTTTGGGAACTGAACAGACGGACAGACTGGATGGCTCTGCACAACTTGATGGAATACTGATACATGATAGGACAGACGTGGTTAGTGCCTTGTGGGAGAGCGTGTACAATTCGGAGGAGCAGATGGATCACCACAGTCTGTTGAGATTGATGCAGTTGGGGGTGACGAGAGGTTCTGGCAGATGCTCGAGGCTCAGAGGAAAGACAAGACGGACGTTTAATCAGAATGCTACTGGCACCATTAGTATTGGAACTCTTCGCTGGCTGCTGAAGAGGGGGGACGGAGCGCTTATGAGAATGCCCCGAGTGCTGTGATGTCGGTTCTTGAATCAAATCAAATCTGCAGCCAGTTAATGCTAAAAACAAGAACTGATTGTCATTGTAATCCTGCTGCCCCGAGACTCCAGCTTGGGAACCTTTGACTGCCGGTTTTTCCGCAGTCGTGGGGAAAGATGTGAGGGATTTTTGGGAGTTTGGAAGGAAGGCGGAGTTACGGTGCTTTGCAGCTTAATCACCTGTTGGGTAGGGTTGTTTTCGTTGTGTCACCATCCTTCGTGCAAGGTTTTAAAAAAAACCACTTAGTTCTAAACAGGTGCTTTCTCTCTCAATCCCTCTCTTCACTTTCTAAATGATGTTATTCTTTCAGTGGATCTATGCTGATAGACTTATGCTATAATGGGGCTATATTGCAGGAGGTCTAGTTTTTTTTAATCAGCTTTGATTTAAACCCCCTTGCTTCAGTGGCATTTGTATTTACTGCTGGAGGTGTTTTTTGTAAGGGCACTGCTCAGCTGAATCCACGAATTGCGGCCCCTTATCCTAATGTGATGTGAACATTTAAAAAAAAAAAAAAATAGATGCAACCATAAACTTTCGCTTTAACAAGGTTATGGAAATGAAGATGCTCTGTATAATGGTAACTCATATCTGGCGGACCCAGTACGGAGTATTTAATTGGAACCCGTACCTAGGGCCGAAAATTCGTCTGGGAGCGAAGATGCAGCGTGTAGAACTCATAATAGGGCTCTGAGACGCAGTGTCGGGAGCATTCTTCCATAGCTGGTCAAGAGACGACTGTACCAGCCCCCAAATGCTGGGTCTGCAAACAGTCCTCGTCTCTGCAAGACGAATGAATACACAAAACCAGGAGGCTCAAAGGAAGATGCACCCAGATAGAAGCAGTATTTATCAATTAGCATCGTCACATATAAGTAATTTTGTAGTAGATACTATGATCAAAGAGGAAAGGCTACTCAAGTTTTCAGACTTTGCCCGGCGTCCATCGGATACCTGGACTAAAAGGGTCAAATATGTCGGTCTGTAAATGCACACAAGACGGTCACCGTCCTATTTAGGATGAGCTTTTTCATCTGAAAGAAACTGGGTCCTTGGCCAGTTGTCCCGCCTCATGCACACTCCTGTCCAAAGTATCTCATGTCCATCTTCATGTTTTTCGGTTTCTGCGCTCTTACTAGGCACTGTGCCTTCCTCCAGTGTTCTCTGCAGTCTTTTGTGGCGTTTTATGTAGCCAACATTGCTCGGTTTGCGAGAAAGATGTTGTTTACCAGCCAGTTTTTCTCGATGTTCAGATTTTTTAGGGTATCAGAACGAATTATGATTTATAAATACCAGAGTCGCAACAAAGATTGCATTTTTAAGTTGAGGTGTGTGTGTGTGCGGTAAATATCAAGGATCCCCCGAATTTGTTCCTGGGGCGGGAAGGAGGTGATGTGGGAAAACTGCTTTAGTAGAACATTACTCCCGTGGCGAAGCGATCAAGCCGTTTGCCTCCTATTTTGAAGTTCGTGGGTTCGTTTCACCCCTGCATCGTTCGGTTCACGAGTGCAGTTTTTACGGTGACCTCTAGGGATCGTTGCCGAGCTACGGTGTTCATGCTTTGTGTGACGATCTCGGCAGGCGGATAGCCGTTGTAACAAAAGAGACTTGGGCCAGGTGGGATAGAGCCAGGAGCATTGAAGTCGTTCCTTCTGACTTTAACCTTAACTTCCATACATGTACCGCACTATAATTAAGTGTCGCTGGCATTATTTTGCCCCTTAATTTCATGCCGTTGACATATTTGCAGCGGTAATACTACATTCCCATTGCTTTTTTAGAACGTCAATTCCACGATAATTTAGATTATTGATTTCCTCCCGGGAATGCTTTAGAAAACTGATTTCACATGGTTGGTATTTTCGAAGATTTATTTCAAATGGGCGAACATTGCGACTTACCCTATAGCACCATTGAACCTGGCTGCAGCTATCAGGAACAGTTAAGAATTAGCCGGCAGTTTTCTTTTTGGTCGCTTACTATACAAAAAAAAAAAAATACAGAATAATCTTCAAATTGCGAGACCACCAAAAAAAAAAAAAAACTTGCGGTTATTTAAAAAAAAAAAAAATCCACAATGTAAATCTAAAGCATTCTCAAATAAGTAAATACGTACATGGGCAGGTATCTTGGACCTGTCAGAATCATCATCGTCATCAGTTCTCGTTATGCCCATTGGCACATGAGGCGTCAGAGAGGACTTTCCATGCTCTCCTATCCTGTGCAATCTTCAGTGCAGTTTTCCATGTCAAAGATGCCGCACTCAGGTCACTTTCCATCGTTCGTCTCCGTGTTGTTTTTTGGCGTCCCTGTTTTATCTTTCCCTCTGGTGTCCACGTGAGAGCTGTTTTGTTAGGTATATCAGAATTTATTCTCATAACGTGGCCAAGCCATTTCCGTCTTCTCTTGACCTGTCAAAATAGCTGTCGAAAAAAAACAAAATACTTTGCAGATGCTAGAAAGAGAGTCTTGAAAGAGAAAGTGAAATTTTCGAGTTTAAAAACGAACTTGTTAATGAAATGTTGTCAGTTAATTAAAGTAACGGACCATTTGTATGCTAGTGGCCCATCAGGGATTTAATGCAAGACTCATATTTTTACACACTAGTCGGCACTTGGTGGCTGATGTGCCAGTTTCCCGCCGGCTGCCTGTAATTAATTAAAACCATGGATTGTTCCTTGGAATTTACGGCAGGAAAGTTTTTAAAATGCCACATGGACATGTTGTTGTATTTATCTGAAACGTGACCAGTTAGTAGATAAGCATAAAGACGGGCGGAATGTTATTTCTGAGAAAGATGGAAAGAGTATTATCACAGACAGGCATAAAAACCACTGGTTAAGTTGCTCCATCAAGCAGTTGAAAAACGTATTAACGACTTTAGGTATCCCTAACCTGATGCTTAAAAAAACAACAACCGAAAAGATAATAGTTAGTTAGTCCCCTCAATAATAACCACAGCGTCTTATGACGAATAGTACCAGTTCTATGTTGATTAACAAGTCCTCTCATGTGCCTGGTGTGCTTCTCGTTTTTTGCTATGTCGATCCCAACTCCCAAGTCTGTCATTCTGACGAGTAATGTGGATTCACTGCCCCCAAAATCCTTCACCATTCAGATTTCTCGGAGGGCATTAATAATATCAGCACGATCTAATGGTTGACCGTTGATAGTGGTAACTGATCCAGTCTATCTGCCCTTTCATTTTCATCGACGTCTGCGTTTCGCGGAACGAAAATAAAGGTGACTCCACGCACAGTGGACTTCTGTAATGACTCAAACCACAACCTTAGCATCGAACCTGCCTGAACCGTCAAGATCATACTCATTGAATCACTGAGCACACATGCGGTTGTGTACTTTTGTGTTTCGAGCCAAAAGATAATAGTAATTTGGGAATATAATAATGACTTATACGCATAGCCAACTAGGCACCCATAACTAGGGTGTCAAAAGGTTACACAAGCTTAAAGCATGTTAAGGATATTGTATAAATTGATGATTGAATTGCACATGATGGTGATTTCAGACACTTTCACACTGAACACATGCACTCTCTATGAATAAATACTAGTAAATATTTTATGATGCTGTGTCACTAGCCCGTAAACCATTACGCTACCATGGCAACCACATCAATAGTACACACATGCAACTGTTATTTATAAAATGATGCTAATTTCGGTTTTCTAAATATGTTTTTTGTTTTTGTTGTAAAAACAAATAAAAGGAGCAGTAACATAGCGGTTGTTGTGTTTTTCTACGGGAACCAGCAGAGTGGCGAGCATTGCTTCAGCAGTTAGCGTCCTTTGGACAATTTCACCAGGTCATGCCAGTGTATCGGAAAACGAACAGGCAGATAGACTGACTGGTTCTGCACCACTAGATAGTGAATTATTGCATGACAAGCTAGATGTTGGAAGGGTTCTTTCGGAACGAGTGAACAGTGCGGAGGCACAAATAGATCATGGTCTGAGGAGAATGGTACAACGGGTGGTGACCAGTAGGATCTGGTCGACGTTAAGCACTCAAGGAAAAGGCGAGGCGAGACTTGTGTGTTTATATGTGTGTGCGTCTGTGTCTTAGGCGTTGCGAACGCACTTTGTAATGCCAGTTAGCCGAGTTTCGATCCCAGCTGCATGCAATTTGGCAGCAGACTATCTTGCGCTGGTTTCGACATTAGTACCAAGGATCGATCGTCCAAAAAGCAGTGGTAACCTACTGAACGTAAATTTGCCTAGAAAAACCGCACAACCGCCAAAGAATGCTGGGGCTGGTTCTGCAACGTCTTGTAAAGGATACGCAAATAACTTTATATATAAAGCGATCGGTCAGCAGCGATTGCATCATTCCAATTACCATGGTGCCAATAAGTCTGGTTATATATATATATATATCTGCTGAAGATGGAGACCTATGGCTTATGGTAATGTCCCCGGGCGCTGTGCTGTCGATTCCTAATTTAACGTTTTTACCAAAAACAGTGGTGCCTGTTCAGCTTCAGCAGCGGTATAATTCTTTGGGGTTTACTCTGAGTAGTATGGCTTTAGCACGCCTCTGTGGCTTAGAGGTTAGTAAATGGGTTTGATACTCAACACTCACTGTCTCCATTAGAAGCATGTCGCAAGAGGCGACTAAATAAGGGGTTTCTTTACTCTGACATAGTGGGCTGAAAGGCGCAGATATCGCAACCTAGCTGTTAATCACAACGTAGCATGCCAAATGCCCCTTTATAGACGAGCGCAGAAGAAGAGGACTAAGGGACTAGCAGTGTTTGCCAGTACTCATGAAGGCGGAAATTTACAAAGGGACCTCTGAAACAGCTCATAGTACAAACAGCCTCGCAAAATTGGTGTTGTGTAAATGTCAGAATTTCTCTAAAATTGTCTGGGGAAAAAAGTAGAGACCAGACAACACACTGTGGTAAAGCCGTTTGCTATGAAAATCGTAGGTTGGTTTCACGGCTGCGTCCTTCTGGCCACGGGTGCATTTATTATGAAGGCCGCTTGACATGGTCGCCTGGGCTGCAGTGCTTGTGTTTTTTGCGACGCTGTCGGCTGGCGGCTAGCTGTTCTGTGCATAGAGACTGAGCCGGATGGGATAAACCCGTTACAGTGAATTATGTCATCTGTCCACAATATACATCGGCAAAACTAGTAACATACTGCATTCACATATATCATCCCATAAGGGAACTGTTGCTTTACTGACAGACAACCGACCAGTTTCATATGTCATGGCTAAAATCAACGCGGAAGTAGAACGTTTGAAATCAGCATTTATTCGGGGCAAAACAGATTCTTTAGAAACAGACAGCTGGCGATTTTTACTGGTGCATTCTCAGAAATAAATGTTCTGTCAGTCGCTGATATCAGCACCCACAAAGGAAAGAAGATAGCGATGTATTTGAGCAATTTTTGAGACGATACAAAGAATCAAACAACGTACACTTAAACGGGAATCACACGGATTGAGAAGACGAGAACTCCTAAGAGACACTGCCACGAAAGATGTTGAGAAATCTCATAGTTGCTGGACCAGGTTCCATACATGATATAGAACAAAATACATTTAATGGAGCTAAATCGAAGAATCGAGATATAAATGACACAGTAGGAAAACAGAATAACGAATCAATTTTAATAATAGCAACCATCTGCAAAGACTTTTTGCTGTCGCGTGTAGTTCACCTCTTGTGCTTCCCACTTTTGTTCAGTTTCAGTAGTTACACAGCTGTGTAACGAACCTGTCATCTTTCTCTGCCTCCGTTGCTAGTATTTCGCATGTTAAACCTGACTTTCGGGGCGGCCGGGTGACGAACTCCTTGTGGTCCGGGTTCACTCCCGGGGGTAGGCAGAAAAGCTACATTTCTCCCAGATTAACGGTACCTATAATGGAATAAATGCCGAAGGGTTGCGATATCCATAGTACCGAGCCAAAGGGTTTACAACTCATGGTTTCTGGATACGTTAAAAAAAAAAAAATTTCATCTTTTCTACATTTTCTGTTTCAATGCCCGTTTAGTTCCATTTGTCTTGTCCTTATTTATTTGATGTGATCTTACGTGAGTCTCTTATTGTTTATTTTCTTACGGAACTTTACACTTGCATCTTTCTGACCCCGTCTTCCCTTCTGTTCAGTGATTAGTGAAGGCTATCATTACCGCCTTATGGACAGATCCATTGGTGCTCCAATCTCCTCCTCAGTAGCTCCACAATCGCAAAACGAATGATTACGCTGCCGCTGTTTTGATTAATCAAATGTCTTGTGTCCTTGGTGACATTTTCATACATGGTTGCTCCAGTTTGCATCTTATAGCCACCAACATAGACAATGATACAGGGTCCTGCTTTAATTTTTTCGTGATTCTACCATCGGCGTTGGTGACTTGCCAAAGACGGTTCAAAGAAAACTAAGTGACTGTCGCTTAGGTTAGATTAATCGGCGCCCCTGAAGTACTTACTCCACCAGGTCTAACTCCTTCTGTAGCTTAGAAACTGTCACTTTTGTCCGTGTCCTGTCTGTATACAAGGATGTCTTTCGATTATGAAAAGATGCTTCGTTTGCCATTTTGTTGTTCTTCGGTTCTATTGAACAGTATCCATAAAAGATGTAGTTTCTTTATTCAACAGCTTCTGCTTGGATGCTCCAGTAATTTCGTTTGGCTTTTTTGATTATACTACAATTTTCTGTTTACTTTATTGTTTTCTTTTCTTCTCCCTCCACGCTTTTCTCGACATTCCCAGAACACTGCTTTCAGTGCCTTCCATTTTAAAAATAATGCTTTTACTTATATTTCAGCATTCATATACATAAACATTTTCCAGTAAACAATTTGGGTTATTTGTTGTCGTCTCGTGATATTCTGATTCCTCGACACTGCTAAATTTTGTAAAAAAAGGGGCATTCTAAATGGCAGTTGTTTTTTCACGTTATCTATATCATATTTTGATATTGACAGCAGTGAAGCCTTTCCCTGGACAATGCTTATAATTCAAAATATTGTCGGGAGATTTTCACAGCAAAAGTGCTTGACACCGTCATTAACTATTGAAAAGCTTCTTCTTCTTCTTCTTCTTCTTTTTCTTCTTCTTCTTCTTCTTCTTCTTCTTCTTCTTCTTCTTCTTCTTCTTCTTCTTCTTCTTCTTCTTTTTCTTCTTCTTCTTCTTCTTCTTCTTCTTCTTCTTCTTCTTCTTCTTCTTCTTCTTCTTCTTCTTCTTCTTCTTCTTCTTCTTCTTCTTCTTCTTCTTCTTTTTCTTCTTCTTCTTCTTCTTCTTCTTCTTCTTCTTCTTCTTCTTCTTCTTCTTCTTCTTCTTCTTCTTCTTTCTTCTTCTTCTTCTTCTTCTTCTTCTTCTTCTTCTTTCTTCTTCTTCTTCTTCTTCTTCTTCTTCTTCTTCTTCTTCTTCTTCTTCTTCTTTTCCTCCTCCTCCTCCTCCCTCCCCTCTTCCTTCCTTTCTTGCTTTCTTTTTTTTTCCTTTCCGTCTTTCTTCTTCTTCTCCTTTTCCACCATCAGCACCATGCTCCAATGGCGTACATATTTACTGACTGTCACTGATTCTTTTAGCGCTAATGCGTTAGGTTGTCGCTGTTTCCTTTACATTGTCCTAGCCAGTGCCGCCTTTTTCTCAGAATTTGATTTGCTGGAATCTGTCCCAAACTCTGGATCCGATATTTTGTATTAAGGATGTATTTTCAACGACTATTTAAAAAACAAAAACATATAACCGTTCCTATTTTTGTAATCACTGTCTGTGGAGTTAGTGCAGCATACTATAGTGTGTCTTATATTGGGTAGTATTTTCCACATTACAGCTCTGTTTACAGTCGATTCTACTGGTTAAATTGCTAACAGCGTTAGGATGTGACACTTAAGTATCAGGGTATGAAGCATAAATTGTTTAACAACCACATTCGAATACCTGCCACCGTTAAGGAACACATGCTCAACGAAAAATTACTCTTTCTTCAAAAGTCGACACCATTTTAGCTAATAGAATCAGTTACTAAAACGCCCGGGTATAGCAGTGTTATTCCAAATTAACGGTTATATGGCGCTTGAAACATGGCGTTGTACAGAAATGTAATTGAGGTGCGCAAATAATTTACAAAAAAAAAAAAAAACAGTTGTTAATTCAACTCTATTCTTACCATACTTTTTTTCTTCCTCATCTTGCGTCCCTATTTTCTGCTGTGTGTTCTTCATTTGCGACTTCATTTCCTTTTGCTTCATTTCCTACTTTGTTTGCTTTAGTTTATACTTTACTTCTTCAATTTCCGACTGCTCCCTTTGGTTCTAACTGGTCCATTCGATGCAGACAGTCCCTTCCCTCTGCGTCTACTTAAATTGAGTTCCCACTTTATTTTCTTCACACGACATCTTCATTATTTCTAGAAAACCATTGTTATCTAAGCTACGCTGATTTTAGCACCTCCATTTTATTTGTGAATATTTTTTTCGTTGCTTTTGTGCATATCAGCCATATTTGTGAACAGAATGGCTGATGGCTACCAGCATCCCGGCACCTTATCGCTCAGAGAAGCTGCAAGCTGTAGTACTTCTTACGAAACACCGCAGACAATTTTAGGTTTATGTGCATGTCATGATGATGATTATTTTATTATTCATTTTTCTTCTTCTTCTTCGCGTTCACCGGCTGTTAACTCCGGCGGCAAGTTCTGCAGTCCTCTTTCTTGTTTTCCCTATAATAGTGCCCTGGAACTCATACGGGGACATTCATAATTAATACTTGCCGTCGCCGCCCCTGTGGTCTGACTTAGAAGGATGATTAACTACAACATGGAATGTTTCATAGGCGACCCATTAGAACATTCCTGACATTCCACCTCTTCACTTTAGTCTTGTTCTTGTTCCATTTTATATTTTGAAAGGAAAGTTAGCAGCGATACGAATTAACAAACAGATAGGAATTATTTAACGCACAGTTTGTAAGTTGTTAGGCATCTGTGTTATCATCCGATCCATTTAGTTTTTAGGTGAATTAACAATGAAGGCTTAAGGAGATAGTTTGGAACGCTAGGTGGTCGGCAGAATGTGAACCTGCGATATGAAAGTAATATGGTTGTGACAACTGCAAATGAATTACAGTTATGAGAAATGATAGACGTAATTATATTGTGAGGAGTATCTGTGAAACTATTTGAGTGTGCCTGCGAAACAGACGTAGATAGACAGAGACAGATATAGGAGGGAGAGAATGAATCATAGACAAATCAGTAAAAGCATATGTGGATTCTGCAAAACTATGGTGTGATAAAAGGATAAAAACACCATTGACAGATTGTAAACCAATTAAACAATAACTTCAAGGCAGAACAGGCTACCAGTATCAGTAAAATGACAAGCTTTGTCCTGTTGGCACGCTGTGAGAATGCAGAAACTGTATTCATCTTGACCACATAGAAAAATTGAAGCTCAAGAGACAGACAAAACCAAAAGAATTACATTAAGCTTCATGTGATGGAAAGATATAAGGCAAGACATAAGGCTGTGACCAGAATGATGACCAATGCCGCACGGCATGGACAGTAAGAAAAGGATACAATTTAACAGGAGAAATGATAATAATTATAAATTTAAAAAAAAGATTTCTCAGAATATCATGGGCAAAGAAGAAGAGAAATACTGACACCCGAAAGGATCCGGACATGAGGAAGATTGGCTAGTAAACAGCTTCTTGTCGGAAACAAAATAGTTTGTTAAATCAAGCGCCATGGCAGATTGGCAAAAATAAAAGCAGAAGGCACGATGCCAGGAAAGAAGGACAAGGATCGACTAGTCCGAAAATGGGCAGAGAATATATAGAGTTAGGGGCCCAACAAAACGAATGCGGACACAGGACATTTTTTTAAAAGTATGCAGAAACCATGAGTTAGTTGTTAACCCTTTGGCTTGGTACTATAGATTACGTAACCCTTCGGCCTTGAATTCATGATAGATACCGTAAATGTGGGAGAAATGTAGCTTTTCTGCCTACCCCCGGGAGTGAACCTGGACCACAAGGAGTTGACACCCAGTCATCACGCAGTCAGGTTTAACCAGCTGAGCTATTTAGCTGGGCTGGACACAGGATATGGCATCTGCAGTTGGAAACAGCGTGAGGCGGAAGAGCTGACCAGAGATTAAGTTTGTTTTCTTGGTAGATCGTGATGAGGGCGACATTCTGCGAAGGACCTGCTACATAATGATGAATAAATAAATAATAATAATCAAAGTAAAGAACCCCTTTTCTACGCCTTTCAAGCATATTGGGTATATAGGGCTAGACTCATATTGTATCGACCAAACGGCACTTGGTGGGTGATGTCAGCAGCACGCCGGCCGTCTTTACTTCCCAGGACTAATTATAATACGGATAATAATAATGAATATTATAAATGGGTGCCGTCTTCACAGTGGCAGTTGGCTGGTGTGCATCCACCGCTGTCCTTGTGAATGTTTCGCAGGAAAGCTCTAACATATTCCTCTGTGAAGCTCGAAAGCCAGCTATATATACTGTTTAACACATTTTTTTAAAAACCACCCTCTGATGGATGGAACTCTAAGACATCGACGATTGTGTACCGTGGTCACCGAAGGTAACACCGAACATAACGCTACAGTACTATTTAAACGAGATCCAGGATACACATGAGGAGACCAAGCTGTCTGGAGACATCGAGGATAGGTGGATGAGAAAAGCTGGTAGTGATGATGATGAATGAGGAGAAGAAGAGGAGGAAGAGTCAGAAAAAAAAAAAAAAAAACCCTGTTAGATCAGTTGTAAAGATCACTTAAGTGCGTTTCAAAATTACAGCAACATGTACGGATTTAACATAATTATGGAATACGAAGTTGAGTCGAAAGATAATGTGCATTTTGTTAAACTCTACTTAAGACCCTGTTGCATCGAGGAGTGTGAATCACAGTCACTGAAGATAAGACATACAGTAATATAACAGTGCTTTGAAGAGATCTGAGATTGAAGATACAAATGAGAAGATAAAGCAAGCTGGATACATAGAAGGGCGAAGTAAGTAGCTGGGAGGAGAAAAACACAAGATGGTAGTGATAACGATGATGATGATGACCAAGTACGAAAAAAGCAGAATGGGAAAGTGTAACGGTAAAGTCAACTGTAAAAGTTACCTAAAAGTACTTTAAAATTACAGCACCGTGTACGGATTAAACGCAGTAATCAGACATGCAGTTGATGAGCCGAACGTGATCACGAATGCAATAAAGATAATGCACATAGTGTTGATGACTACCTGCCCCTGTCACATGTGTGCCTAGTATGTTATCGCTACGATCGGTATATTACAGGTACTTTTACCTGTGATTATCACAACACGATCCGTGAGCAGAAAATCATTAAGATAATCCTTCAGTAGATCCGCTTGCCGTATTATCACTGGAGATTGACAACCATAATCTCCATGTACTTTGTCGTTGGCTTTGGTAGTAATCTTTAACAGACTGTTGCACATCCTTGTTGTCATGTTATGCCGTTTTTATTGCTGCCTGCCTTTGCTAGGGCTCCCACTCTTTCATCTTGCATCTGTTGTGTTTTTATAGCCGACTTATGTGTTTTACTGTTCACCACAGTTTGGTGAGATTGATGCAGTTGGGGGTGACGAAAGGTTCTGGCAGAAGCTCAAGGCTCAGAGGAAAGGCGAGACGGACATTTAATCAGAAAGCTACTGGCTCCATTAGTATCGGAACTCTTCGCTGGCTGCTGAAGATGGGGACGGAGTGCTTATGGGAATGCCCCGAGTGCTGTGATGTCGGTTCTTGAATCAAATCAAATCAAATCCGTTCTTTAATTGTCGTGTACTAGTCTGTAATTTGTGGCACACCAGTTTAAGCCACGCCCCCGTTATTGCATAGAGAAAGCTCTTTTTAAGATTTGGAGATCAATGAATATATATAGTAGACTGTAAAGTAATGGCATCTTTGATGCCTATCGTCTTCTTTCATTCTTCTTCTTCTTTATTTCTTCTTCTTCTTCTTCTTCTTCTTCCTCTTCTTCTTCTTCTTCTTCTTCTTCTTCTTCTTCTTCTTCTTCTTCTTCTTCTTCTTCTTCTTCTTCTTCTTCTTCTTCTTCTTCTTCTTCTTCTTCTTCTTCTTCTTCTTCTTCTTCTTCTTCTTCTTCTTCTTCTTCTTCTTCTTCTTCTTCTTCTTCTTCTTCTTCTTCTTCTTCTTCTTCTTCTTCTTCTTCTTCTTCTTCTTCTTCTTCTTCTTCTTCTGTTTCTTCTTCTTCTTCGACTTCGTCTTCTTCTTAGAAAAAAAATTGTTGTTGGAAAGATGTATATTTAGAAGGGCTGCATGTTAGACTGACCTGCATGCTCAATTTTTGATTCTCTAACATTGAGTCTGTTGAAATATTTGTGTCATATTTATTTTACAGTACTCATACACATTCGCTTTAAGATAATACAAACCAGTGAATTTGTATATACCATATGGGTCAGCTTGCACCTCAGATGAAATAATGGATAAAGGAAGCAGCATACGGTATGCAAAATATATCATGTACCAGGGGCAGCTAACTACTTTTGGCATAGAGGAAGGGTCCTCAGTCAACAAAAGCAAATGTAATAACTATTTATTGGCCAGCTTTTATGCGGACAGTACCAAACTTGCCCTTGCTACAACTAATGATCGCACAATCAAAACAGAGGTGAGTTGTCTCTGGAGAGCTGTCGGAGTAACAGACGAGATCACAATTAGAAGCAGATCAGGACTAAACATAGCCCTTGTCTCTCAGACAGATGCGCTCCGACTTTAGAGGAAAAATTCCTTGTTAGTTGTCTTTTACGGCATGCTTGTTAGGGAAGCAGTGCATCTATTATTGTCCTCTCTTTGCCAAAATGGGCCTCCGGAACCCACACGGGCAACGCAGGAGTAAAGTAAGAGAATATATGCTATGATTAGACATTTTAGAGTAAATGAATGAATTAAGAATTGACATCACTGCTCTCGGGACATTCCCACACGTGCTCCGTCCCCTTCTCCAGTAGCCAGCCAAGAGTCGACTTGCTAATAGCATCGGTTGCAACCTGATTAAGTCCACCTATGTTTCTTGCAGACACCCACCATTTATTTGATTTAATTTTCCAGTATATTGATTCTATGTTTTGTTGCACTATCACTTTGATCCCAGAGAGCCTTCATCACATCCGCTTTTATCATAAAGTAGCTCACCACCCAAAAGAACGGCAACACCTAATCTGTCGGCCTTCTCTTTACCCGGCACACCTGAATATCCTGGGTATTTGAAGAGAAAGAATTAAACCTACACTGTGTATTGCCTGAGACTGAAGAGTTAATTTAGTCAAGAATTAAAAAAAAAAAGTACACCTACGCACCCACAAGCGCGCTCATGTAAATTATCAAAATATTAATGTTCAGTGAGACCCGCAAAACTCAGGCAACGGCTGCTAAAAAAAAGCCCTTTCATCGGGGAGACGTTTATATTCATACAAGAATTCCAACTAATGTTAGCATTCGTGAGACTGTGAGGGTAATAGAAATCAAGTTCGCTTCAGAGGCGACAAACTACATTATTAACAGGCCAAGCCAGCTTGAAGTGCAGCCGGGTCGTTAAGTGCAAAGCCTAGAGCGGGAATTAACATTCGTTTAGTAGTGTTGTGTTAAGGCAATGTTGCAAAGTCACTAGGTGTGGGAAGCTAAGCCTACACATTTTTTAAAATACATAAAACACATATAAAGTCAACACCCGCCCCTCCCCCCTCCTATTTTTTTCAGTCCCGCTCTCCAATATGTGCACATAGTAATCATCCACCGGTGAAATACGTAAACATGTTCGTGGAGGCTGTTTGTTTAAAAACGTCATCAACATATTCCACCAAGAACTACAAGCACTGACGGTAGAAAGTGATAAAATGGACATCCGTTTAAATAATGAGAAGACACAAGTAATGGTGATTTCCTAGAAAAGAATATTGCCCAAATCTATATGTAAACAGCGTTATTTTAGGACATAAACAAACATTTAAGTATATAGGCGCATGGATAACATTCGATGGAAGACGAATCAGAGAGATGAAGAAACAGAACAGGACAGACCACAACTGCATTTTATAAAATAAAGAATATTTTGTGAAATAAATCCATGTCTAAACACTGTTGAACACAATATTCTTACCTACGCTCTGCTATCAATGTCAAACATGGACACTATCTTCAGAAAACAGAAGGAAAATAGTCACGACAGAAATGAAATGTTTACGTACGGTGCTAGATGTAACGAGGGCAGATCTACTTAGGAACGATGATATTAGGGGGAGAATTGGCACAAAACCAATACTGCTCTTATAGGTAGACAACAAATCAAATGGTTTGGCCATTTAACAAGACTGCCAGCAGACTGGTCACCACAGAGAGCAGTGTTATACAGATACAGTGGTAACAGACCCACAGGTCGACCACGCAGAGTATGGACCGCAGAAATATCACACAAAAATGCTAATTACAAAGCAAACAGATGGGCCCGTCCTATATGTCTCTTCTCTCTCTCCCACCTTCTCCGACGCCGCGAGGCATTCCAGGAGTATAGAAAAGGGAGAAGAAATCCATGTCACTTGAGGTTAGAAAAAGTATTCTCGCATGCTATATTGAGCCAGTTTTAATATACGGCTGTGATTCCTAAACAATTGAAAAACAAGCCGAACAAAATCTTGAGGCCTTGGAGATGTTTTAAAGACGAATCCTTAGAATTCTTTGCGCAGCTAAGAAGAGCAATCAAGGTGTTTTAAAAGAGGCGAGTACTCGACGACAACTTATCACAAACATCAAAATCGCCCATGCCAATCGACAAGGCACTTGTTGATGACATTTCTGCCATATCAAGACCAATCTAAGGTAGCTGTGTGCAGCAGTCAAACTGGACACTGTGGACAACGTAACCCGAGCAGCAGTTCACCGCACTAGTCAGTGGAGGCTCATGGGAATCACTTTGGTAGAAACCTGTAGTAACCTCATGAATCACATGTAACTTGCATGGATCTCTTCTTGTCTGAATTCATCGTCATCTTGTAGCAGGTCCTTTGCAGAATGTCGCTCTCACCAGTCTGCCTGAAAGAAACTCGGTCTCTCGCCAGTTCTCCCGCCTCATGTACGTTCAAACTCAAGGAGTCACTTATATCCTGTGCCCATCTTCGTGTTTGTTGGCCCCTGCCCCTTCTTCCTGGTACCATGCCTTCTGCTATAATTTTTTTCCCAATCCGTCGTGGCGCTTGATACGACCAAAATATTTCAGCTTCCGAGGCAGGATGCTGTATAGAATTACGCTGTCTTCATTACGTTATTTAAAAAATTCAGTGCAGCACATTGCTACCGTAAAATTTGCAAAGACCTGACATATCTTGCATGTAGGTACATTTAACTGCTGGGCGATAACTGTGTTAACATTGTTGTGCGTGTGGCTACCTCTGTATCGCAGTTATTAAAATAAAAGTCATGTGATCTTTGCAAGAATAATTTTCCAGTTTATCTATAGCAAAATGGTTTAATTCATTCACTTCAGTTCAGTCGCCCTGTCAGTAAACATTGTTTCTTGTGCCGAGCATGGCATGCGTGCGGTAGTTTGCCGACACCTAGCCTAGAGAGATAGAAGAGAGGGAGACCTCACATAACTAGCACATAATCATCTGCCAGTTTGCAAATCCTGCGGGGTTAGTGAATATTTAGTTAATTTAAAAGGGAGGTGGACATAAATACATTTGGTATCGTGAGTGTAGATTTATACTAGGACACACACACATGTATGCACAGATAAACCCACATATTGACATGATAATGGAAACATAAAATAGGAATATTCACAGTCAACAAATACAGTAAATAGTGCTGTAAGACACAATCTTAATGGAAAAACTGACACAGACACGCGGGTAATACAAATACCAGGGTTAAGACGATGCAAAGAATGTAAATGAAGATGTTTGGCAGCAACCTACATGTTTTTTAGGACAAGGTTGAGCATTGGGAAGAAGTTTTTACCCAAGTGTATAGCATGGCATTATAAGAAGCGATTGTTCTTAAAGATCAGAAGAGGGGAAATTCGGAGAGAGAGGGAGAGAGAGAGAGAGAGAGTTGTTTGTTTATGATAAGAGATGGAGCAGTGTATAAGTGTAGAGAAAGATAAAGAGCGAGAGAGAGAGAGAGAGAGAGAGAGAGAGAGAGAGGTCAGAGATGTATGTTTTAGGGGTGGGTAGAACAATCACTATAAGCATTATGTAGCTGAAGGAGGGAGAGAGATGGAGTGCCCTAACCAGCTTTCTCAAAACTCATTAGTATTGTCTTTCCTGACTTGGCAAAGGCAGGTAATACAAAACCAGTACGTTTAGGTTACCTGCAGCTCAAAAGACGTTAAAAGGATGTCGTAGCGAGTATGTGATAATGTCTTTGGGGGCGCTTCTTGGCGGATGTAGGGCAGCTAAAAAAAACTTCTCGGCTGCCAAATAATGTAAAGATAGCAGTTGTACCAAAGAGATCAGGACAAAACTGCGGCATACCAGGAAATGAGTTAGCAGACAGACTTGCAAAAAAATGGAACAAAGGAGAAACAATACGCCCATTCATTGTCATTACCAGAAATCAGAACACTTATCAAAGGAAAATACAAGGGATTGTGGAGAGAACAAACAGTAAACATCCACAAGACCCCATCAGCAGACACAACAGAAAGCAACATACAGCAATTTTCCGTCTACGAACAGGACACTGCAGGCTCAACTACCACATGCATAAAATAAAGATTGTGCAGTCCCCACAGTGTGCCTATCAAACAGGACTCCAAACACCTGAGCACATTTTGCAGACCTGCCCAGTCTACCTGCAACTTCAAAAGGCACCTGGCCTCAAGAGCAAAGTGTGCAGAGCAAGCTATGGGGAACCATGCAGGACCTGCAGCTGACATGCGAGTTCATAGAGGCAACCCACCTGATGGTCTGATTTGAGCATACGAAACCGAACGCAAAGAAGAAGTGATACCTGCACATGATTGACTTCTAGGTAATAACTCTAAAAAGCTCTTGCTGTTATCTACCGAACTAACTGTTGCATTGACTGCTGTTGCTGAGGCTTGGGCGACTGATGTGATAGCAGGAAAGGGAACCATCCCGGCACACCAGGTCATTAGACATGTATTTTATAAGATAGACGGGGAAGGGGGTATACAGGATCTAGTTATATTGTCTTAATGCCTGGCTTTATGATCCACTATTTTCCATCTGTGTGTATTGTATGTATGACTCTCCTCCTCACTCCTCCTTTTGTCTGTACGTATGTAATAATGTGCGTTTGCCCGCATACTGCTTTGAGTATTTGTTTGTCTGCACTTACTTTGCTGCTCATGGGGGGAAAAAAGAGGTGGGGGTGTGCCTCGAATCTGTTGGCAGGTTTCCTGTGTGCCTGTTTAATTTTTCTGTCTTCCACGTTCACCCCATGGAAGCACCGTGGTGTAGCGGCTAAACGCTCACCTGCGAATCGAAAAGTGATTTCGGGTTCGAACGGAGCCGGACCCCCCCCCCCCCCCCAAAAAAAAAAAAAATATGACCTTGCCCCCCGGTTGACCCAGCTTCGACTGTGTGCCAGATATAGTTTTGCCAAGTAATGGTGACCGACATGATGTTGACCACATTCCCCCCACCGAGTGCCGATTGGTGTATAAAATATAGATCTAGCCCTGTATGCCCTGTGCACCTAAAGGCGTGACGACAGGTCCTTAACTTATACTTACTTTGTTCCTGGGTGCACATTGGTATACCTCCTGGGGAAAACTTGCGATCTTGTGTCAATGTATCCCGGTCCCCAGTAATTGTTAAGACACTCTTTAGTGATTTTTCTTCCTGTATCACTATTTTTGGTGCTCTTCTTATTTGAGAATTCTTTAACAGAACATTAATATTCATTTTAGGAACCTACGTCTTCTAAAACTGTCTGTTGTCCTGATAGCTGGCTGTTTGACTGGATTGATTATCATCGTGTCATTTGATATTATTTTTTGGATGCTCTTCAGGTTTAGACTTTTCCTGCGTCTTATGCGGGGGTTTCGCTCTCTCCCACTCGTGAAATCAGAGTACGGGGAACACATTAATCTCCCTTCATCCTCGGTAGTTGTGTAGTCTTCTTATGTAATCATTTTGTTTTATTTTAGGAGCCAACGTTACAGTTCGTGTGTCTATTTCTTTGTTTCATGAGTGTTTCTTTATCAGCACTCAGTCTTTGACGGCTCGTATAGCTGACACACTCGAAGCATCTGGAATGGTAAGGTCTCTCTGATGACCTAATATCGTAGGGTTGAGATCATATATATGGTCGGCTTATACTGCGATAAAAAGAGGCGATCTTAGAGGCGCTGAATGATATGGGTGCCGAGATGGATTCGTGGAAACATGGCATCATGGATCTTGTTGGCACGTGAGCGAAAACTAGAAGGGGGATAAGGACACATAAGTGCAGACAGGTTTAGAGCTCAAATTTGGAAGAAAACACACACACACACACACAGCTACAATAACAACAACACACCCAATAATGCGATGGTTTTCAGTGGTCCTGAAATCCCTCCTATGAAAGACTTCTTTTTAGACTTGCTAGTCACACTTGCCATCTTTAGGCCTGTGATTCTCATAAACGATTTGAAGTTGAATGTTGAATTGAGAATCGACATCACAGCACTCGGAAAACCCCCGTAAGCGCTCCGCCCCCATCTTCAACAGCAAGCGAAAATTTAAAATTTGGATGGTACCAGTAACTGTCTGATTGTATATCTGTCTCGCCTTTTCCCTGGGTGTCGAGCGTCGACCAGATCCCCTGGTAACTCTTCGCAGTGCCCTTCTCCTCTGACCGTGGCCTCGGCACTGTTCACTCGTTTGCAAAAAATCTTTCATCGCCGAAGCTACGGAGTGCGATCTCTGTGCTTGTTGCAATCTTTTACAAGCAAGATTGCAGAACCTGAATCGCGAGGCGGAAAAAAAAATATTGACATTTGCCGAATTGAAATCGAGAAGTCGCCGGACGACGCATTCCATGAAACAAATCCAGGACCATTAATCATATACATCCGCATTGCATAATTTAACTCTAGTGTCTGGAAAGTGGGAAGGATGCTAATTGAGAAAGAGTTTCTAGAGCCGCGAAACATAAATCGCAAAAAATGTCCATGTAGTGATTTATAGCAGGTTGAATATGCTCGAGCTTTTTGTTTTATAAGAGCAGAATGAGGTGATTTTATTATCACTATCTTCATTTAAATAGCAGTGGATTACATATCGCTGTTCTAAGGGCTTCATGGTAGGCAATACTTTTTAGGTCTGCCTGGTAGCGGACAGATTAGCCACGATTATAGCACAAATAGTCCAGACCATAAATATAATTTGTTGGAAGCCTGGCTACCAATAGTTGAACGTGGTAGACTTTTTATTTCTCTTTTTTTTTTTAAAGATGCAACTTACAAACAGTATTTCTTTCTACATGTTCTTCCTAGACATATTCCTATATTTATTTGCTATTCGGAACATAAAATTTTCATGAATGTGATTATTATTGCCCATTTAAACAAGACTTAGGCCTCTTGAGCCCTGTTCCCTAGGACATATATAATGGGGATGTTCTCCTCCCCCCCCCCCCACATGTTTTCAGTGGAAAGGCTCCCATATTCGCAGCTCTTCTGTCAAAAAAAATTTATTTGGCCACCTTTGATCCGTGGCCTGCTTTCATATTTACAAACATTGCCTTGCAGCGCCTAGCATCCGTAGCTTTCTGCATCTCTGAACGCAGATGAATCCAGTAACCATTTGCACTTCCTCTATTTCTTATGTAGTACTGTCGACTTTGCAGTGCACATGTGATCTTTGGTATTTAGGAAAAGTTCCCTCCCCCTCCTTCCCTTCTTCATATTTCCCAATATTGTAATCCAATCCTCTCGTTTCTTTTTTCGTGAGAAGTCCTGTAGTCTAACGACTCAAAGGTCTTGAGTCGTATAAGTTTGTACTAGGAAATGTCACAGGAAGTAATGGCAGTCGGCACTGTGTTGACCACCTCAACTATCGAGTGCTTGTTGGTCTGTACAAAGGGGAGTCTAGCACATAGTGTCCGTTGCGGCACTGACGTAAAAATAGTCCTTTCATTAACAACAAAAAAAAACTTTTACTAGAAGGTAATTAGAGCTTCCAGTGTGGGTTCCGGGATCCTATTTTGGGAAGAGAAAAAAAAAAGATCCACGCACCTCCCCCCTTTCCCATCCGAAAACAAACATGTAAAAGTCGACTAATTAGGTGTTTTCCTCCAGAGTACATCTGTCTGAGAGGCAGGAAACCAACAGTCTGCATACCAAACATACCATATTTGTAAAACGAATGTGAAAACAGAGCTTAAGTTTAGGAACAAAGCCGAAATCCGGAAGTTCGGTTTTTTCCTTCAGAGTCAGAGTGCATCTGTCTGAGAGGCAAGAATATAACAGTCTGCATACCAAACATGCCATATCCTGTAAAACAAATGTGCACGCAGAGCTCAAGATCTGGAACAAAACCCAAGTCCTTCTTTTTAAGAGGCAGTGGTTCTGTTTCACCCACCCCGTTTTACCCCACCCCTTCCACACACACAAAAAAAAAAAAAAAATTAGGACTGGAAGCTCAAGCGCAGAGCTCTATGCTTACAAACAGAGGCACTATTCTTTGCAGAATTTACAAATACTTCCAATGGGAACACGACTGCAGTTGTGAACATTGATACTGAGGGGCTTAGAGTAGATAGATATTCGGACTAGTCACGTTTTCTGTTATCAGGTCATTTATTCAAAATTAACATCAAAGCATGTTCAGAGGCATGAACGCTCTGGAAAAGAACCAGGTTTACAAAGTTTCCTTCCATTACTGGTGCGTCTGTAACGCACATGTATGACGAACGCTTTGATGCGCATAATAGACAGGCATGTCCACCTCGTAAGCCATAAAAAATTGGCTTGGCTTGTTTATTGATAATTAAAAGACATACTAAATTTAAACACACACACACCCACACCTTCGCCAAATAGTTTGTGTGGGGAAAAAATGTTTCTTCATGCCATGATGTCAAACTGTATACCATCTTCTCTCTTGGTCTTCATTGCCTCTCTTTTCCCTTCAACTTTCTGTGTATTATGGTGTGCTCCAAATAACTTGGATTTGCCTCTTCCGTTACGGCCTACCTAACTCAATTTCACCCTAGACCTCTTTATTTTATAATGTTAACGGCCCACAGTGTTCTCATCTTTCTTCTATAGACTCACATCTCTGCGTGCCGCTGTCACGTAATATGTACCCTGTTGACTGTCTTTTATTCGCTTCCATTCGTCAGTAACGGCCCTGTGTAACTACTAACCACAGTGATTCCCAAAACTGTGCGCCCCGGGAGCAGCGACCTCTTCACAGATACAATAGTTTTTGTTTTTAAATATCTTACATACGAATAGTCATACTTGTACTTAGGTAAGGGCGCCGTGGAATAAATTTTAATTGAAAAAAAAAAAAGGCGCCGCGACTTAGAAAAGTTTGGGAAACACTGACAAGCCAAGCTCTTTCTCATCTCATTGGGAAAGATACACTGGACAGATTATTCTGTATCCGGTAGTAATAATGCTTTTGGATGAGTCCATTCTGCATGTAACGACTTTAATAAATTTGTCATCTTTTTGTTTGTCAAATTACTTGAACATACTGACTAGCAACTTCGACTGTTCAGAAAGCAAACGTATTACTTTTTATTGTCACAAACCATTAGTTTAAGAAAATGTGCAATACTTCCTTTCTTTTTTCCCCTTCCGATTTACTCCTCGCTCTCTCTCTCTCTCTCTCTCTCTCTCCCTCTCTCTCTCTCTCTCTCTCTCTCTCTCTCTCTCTCTCTCTCTCTCTCTCTCTCTCCCCCCCCTTTTTTTTATCCACACCCTCTGTACGTGGACTTTGCAAGTTGTCATTTCTTTCTGTGCTATTTCTAGAAAGCTTCTACTTTACAGACTGCGATATATTATTTTTGTCTGTGTTGTTAATAGAAAACATCCGCTTTAAGACATATCCGTTTTTTTTTTTTGGGTGTCGCTGTTTAGGCTACCGCTAAATGATTGCCTTAACAGTACAATGACCCGGTGTTTCATTTTTTAACACCGTTCCCCCCCTCCCCCACCCAGTTACAGGTCTGGGTATACACTCTGCTATTACTGTGTAAAAGGCGGGGGGGGGGGGGTTGTCTGATTTTTTAGGGCCGCATGGCTAATGCTGTCGCCACTGACTGTAAAGGTGAGGATTTTTAAAAAGCAACAACAAAAACATTATTGAAGATTCGAGCCCGGGTCTCCTGCTTGAGAGCCAAGCGTTCTAAACTTTGGACCAGCTGCTCCGCAGGTATCACTCACCCTGATTAAATATGTCTCAGAGAATATTTTTTTTTTCCTGGAGAGAATTTGAAAAAAAAAAATGAGATATATTCTCGCGGGTAAAAGTAACGTTGCTCTCCCAGTTTGCAGTGCTACACTCTATCACTTCTGATTGGTCGACATTAAGCCTAGCTCACTTCTGATTAGTCGACCTTGAGCCACGTGTATTTGGCACATGGTAACGTGTTGTTCCCCAGTGCTGTTGATATCGCGTGCTGTATATTTCAGCATGCCAGCGCTTTTAACACTAAAAACATCAACAAACTGGGTCTAACACAAAACCTCTTTAGCCAGTGATGAAACATATGTCATAAGCATTCTCTTTCTCGGAATAGAAAACGTAAATGCAGTACAATCCAGAAAGCAAACAACAGAGCGGCACACCTCTAATATTCACCAGTATAGACCACCAATATAAAACTTATCACAAGGGAACGTGACCTACTTTGTTTGGGAAGACTAACTTTTGTTTAAATTTCTGAATTAATCAAGTAACAGAAAGTGTATTGATCGGCACTCATAGAAAGAAGTAGAAAGATAGAAGAACACACTAGACAACATAAAAATCGAATGCTATAGTTACCGTGTTGGGACTTGAACCTGTCACCTCCAGTCGGCGTCTGCGCCTTGCCATGGATACAAGAGCACTTAGGACATGGTCAACTAGGCACCCCCAATAAAGGTGTTTTATTGGCCATGTCTATCGTACAGCTTGAAATCCACAACTATGGAATACGGACAGAATTTATTTCAAACCATTGAAATGGCACCATAGGTTACAGACATTTATGTTAGCGAAGCATGTTTAAATTTCTGGGGCGACTTCGCCTCATTAGAGGTTTTCTCTTGTAGGCTTGTCACTGCACAGACGCACACCTGCCGATTGGAAGGTCGTGGTTTCAGGCCCTGATGGAGCCGGGCTTTTTTCTAAAAATTACCTTAGCTCTCAGGTCGACCCAGCCTTAAGTTGAAACGTGTTGCAGTCCTGGGAAGTAATGGTGGCGGGCGTGATGCTGACCACATCACCCACCAAATGCCGATTGGTCTACAATATATAGTTCTATCCCTCTAAACCCAGTACGTCTGTCTAAAGACGTAGAAGAGTCCTTTGCTTTTACACAAATTTTTTGCCCACAAGGGACCTTTTAGATGTATTATGAATAATTCTTCCCTGCTGGGACAAAACTATTGTTCATGCTAACAGTCGAGTTCGCGTTAATGAAATTCGACTGTATTTGTAAAATGCGACTTGTTATCAGTTTTCCTCTGTGCCGTTAAAAGCAGTGGGAAGGAACAGTTTGTCAACCATTGCTTGAGGGGCAGCATTGGCTGTTGTCATTCCGTGTCAGTGTAGAGAAGCTCTTTAATGTCATCAGTCGAAATTCTTCTAGGGCGACCTCTTGATTTGACATCAGATCTTTTCACGTGTAGCGCCTGCTTTGGTGGTTGTTCTGGTTGCATTCTTACTAAATGACCAAACCATGTGACTTACCAGTCTGTTTATTTGTGATTGCTTTCAGAAACCTTTGACTTCACAAAATGCGACATATCAGACAATTTCAAGTCAGAATTTGTCTCTGCCAGCTTCAAGACCCTGAACGCTGGTGTAGGTTGCGAGACCAACGCCACCAACACTCTAAACCAGGAGGTACACATCATTGTGGTAAACCCTCCGGCGTCGGATAACGACGTGTGGGTGACCGTCAAGCTGAGCATACACTCCCGGCGACACGCTAACTTGAAAGGTGAGTACATTACTTGTGCGTTTTGTGTTTCTGTTAACGTTTCGCAAATCCAAAGCAAACATACAAACCAATCATTTATCTTCTTTAAATGTTCGTTATATGCTGGATACAATCACGGTCTGGTGTTTGTATTTGTTATTGTCCTATTAGTCAGTTTATTCTTAACCACCTCCAGTACACGAGAGCCTCTGTAGTATAGCGGCTAGACGCTCACGCTCATTTGCCTGAAGGCCCTCTACTTTACCACCGATGCACTCAGTATTGTCAAAACTTGGTCATACAAAAAAGTTCTTCTAGAGTTCAATACATTTTATAATTTGCGTTAAAATATATTTTACATTGTCGACAACGGGAACAATAAGATCCATTCAGTCAGTATAAATGTTTAGAGCTGATTTTAGGCATTATCGAATCGTTGAGAAAAGGCGAGATACTACTCCAAAGTGCAGTTACAAGAGATGAAGATCCAAGATACGAAGGCGTTATAGTGTGCTGGGCAGGCCAGCGCTGGGTCACTGGTATGCCTGTCCTCTTGCGCTACAGGAATGTTGGAGCTAGTGGCAGCAGATAAAACAAAAGTCTTGGCACGTTTACTGTGTAATTTCTAGTTTTCTAAGTTTGATGTTACGTTTTGATTCTTATTCTTTAATATAAATTTTAGTTTATTTTCATGGAGCACTCATGGAGCCCATAGGGCTCTATGGATCACAGTTTGTGGACCTTTATAGGAGACACAGAAGATTGGAAAATATGTGTATAAGTATTCAAACTGGTCACCTGCAGATAGCGATAAAATCTGGCCGACGAAGCGTTTGATATTTCAACCCTTCGACAACGCGGATACCTATATAAATAGGTGTGGTCAGAAGTCAGCCGTTTCACACAACTGGTCATCATAATAATTTAATTTAAATGCAGTTCATACTCAGTTGTGGTTAAGCACACGCGTCGCGTCTTTGATAATTTTATAGACTAAAGCAAACTTGCAAACCTTATGCCTAGTTTAATCGAATACAGACAATGTAGAGACCTTTTTCAGGCTATTTGAAGCATCGATCACAGCTGTAGATTGGTCGACTTGAGATGCGTGGTGGGGTCAACATCAGTCTGGTCGTCTTTGCTTCTCAGGACATTTCCTAGTTTCCATTGCAGACTAGGTTGACCTATAAGATCGCGTCAGTTAAAAGATGCCTTTATACTGATTCGTGGTCGCTACCGTCGGGCCAGCTGGCAAAGGTCTAGCCACTTAACTACAGATGCTGTCGTCTGTTCCAAAAGTCATACCCAACTTTAAAAACCCGTAACTCAAAAGCCCGCGTAAGTTGTTGAAATTTAGCATGCAATCTGTTAATAATCATGCCCTTGTAAGATTTAAAAAAAAATGTAAATAAATGTTTAGTTTTTTTTTCTGTGTGCCTTATTCGCGGTATATGAACAAATAGACACCGATTTAAAGCAAATAATCAGCAGGCTCGCAGTTAATTGAGTAACGGAAACGGTCCAAAACATCAGATTGTATGCTTTTCATCGTCGTTTCACTCTCAGTTAGTTAACTCCAGCATTAGCCTCCCGTGAGTTACATCAACACAGTTCTTCATTGCGTGTGGGATAGGCTATCAGAGTAATCACCGTGCATCGATCGCTGCCCACGTGAATTGATTTCCAGCCTTCGCTTTTTTTAAAAAAGGTATGCAGTTTTTTTTAAAGTCAAACAAAGATCACTAAGAAATTGCCCACTTTAGGAAAATAGCAGCACTTGTGCAATTGTAAATTATAAACTTGTAAGGACATAGACAATCTAAGGCCACATGCGA
Organism: Candidula unifasciata; assembly: GCA_905116865.2. Classification (NCBI taxonomy): domain Eukaryota; kingdom Metazoa; phylum Mollusca; class Gastropoda; order Stylommatophora; family Geomitridae; genus Candidula; species Candidula unifasciata. Next base: position 1,304,779 of record CAJHNH020006668.1, on the reverse strand, counting down.
AAATTCTTGTTAATCCGTACAGGACTTTTCAAGATATTTTTGTATGTGTCAGGGCACGACTTGTGAAACGCACCATAGTATTGTGCGTGTAGTTAAGTACGAAACACTTTGTTAGGTGGTTGCTTTGTATTACCTTTTCGCACACAAATAGCAGACTACTCTTGGGGCTAAATAAACAACATGGAAAATAACTTCACAAGTATTGATCTCCCCGTACAGAAGACAATCGAATAACGAAAAATCAGAGGATAAACTGCTTATGAAAGGCTCTAGTAAATTTTTTTTTTAATTTAGTGAAGTCATTTGGAGGTGATTGGTTCTAATTTAGCCAGACTTGCAGGTTTTTGTAATTTGGACACTGTGTGCTGTTTGATTTCTACCTTCTATGAGTGCCGCTCAATATATGCGAATCTGTTGCTTTTGTTTCTACTATGGCTCAAGGGTTCTTCAGCGATTGATAACTTCATAGAGATTTGTTTGAAGACTTCTTTGCGCGGGGTTTCATCCTCACCAGAGTGACTGAACGCCCGCCAGAGCATTGCACAAAACATGAACTCCGCAGATTCGACAACGACTTGCCAGGATATACGGCACTCAGGAACCAAACCATGAAGCCATAAATTGAACACAGAATCCTTTGAGCACGAGGAAAACGACTTAACGACGTTGACAATGTACCCCTCTGTTAGCAGAGTAAAAGTAAGCGACCTTTTCCCACCCTCCCACATCTTTCCCCTGCCTTCAGGCATATTAGGTATATAGTGCTAAGAGCTATATTTTGTCTTCTCAGTGCTCGGATGGTCGGGTCACACCTGGAGAATGGAGGATGGCAGATTCCCAAAGGTCATCTTTCATGGTGAGCTAAGGACGGGTAGAAGATGTCGAGGCCGACCTCTACTGCTATATAAAGATGTGTGGAAGTAAGACTTGAATGATACGGTCATTGAGGTGGACTCATGGAGACAGAATACTATAGAACGTGTTGTATGGAGAGGGCACATCAGGGAGATAATAAGAATGAAGGAAGAAATGATTGCAAAAAGGATGAGAGGTGAGCGTCTGAGAAGAAATGGACTAAACACAAATTTTGAAAACCTGTGATCCTGAAATCCCATATTATCATTGTGGAATACTTTTTTTTTAACGCATGCAGTTCTTGCTAGTCACACTCGCCAACGCCATGGGCTATGAGTCCCATACCTCTTCATAACGCAGTATAACACTATCGCTGGAGAGGCGGAAAGGTGTCAGTCAATATAGTTTGTAGAGCAATCAGTACTCGTTGGGTGATGTCGTCAACATGCCGCCTGCCTTTACTTCCCAAAACTTGATCCGTTACCCATTTAAGGCTGGGAGCCATGATCATTTTAAATAATTCCGGCTCCGTTCGGGTTGTAACCCACAACTATCGGATACGCAGGCGGGCCTCTAGCCGCTACACCACGGCGGCTTCCCTGTTAGCAAACGATTGGGTCGAAACTGATTTTGCCCCAGTAACTGGGAACAGCATCACGGTAAACACCGTGCACTGCTTTTGAACCAATATCATTGCAAAGTTGGTGAATCCATGCGTTTTCTGCCAGGCGTACATCATCATATGGCGTACAGAAGCAGGTCCCTTGCAGAACGTCGCTCTCATCACAGTCTGGCTGAAAGAAACTCGGTCTCTCATCAGCTCTCCCGCCCCTTGTACTTTCATACTCAAGGAGTCACTTGTATCCTATGCCCATGCCCTTTGCTATAAGGCTATACCACGCCTTTTGCTATAATTTTTTCCCAATCAGCCGTGGCGCTTGATTTGACCAAAATATTTCAGCTTCCGGGACAGGATGCTGTTTATTAGCCAGTCTTCCTTGATGTTCAGATCTTTCAAGATGTCAGAATCTCTTCTCTTCTTTGTCCAAGAAATTCTGATAATCTTTCTGTAGCATTTCAGCTCAAAAGCCCCTATTCTCTTTCATAAGGACTGGGATATAGCGTACACGGCCATAAAAACACTGGCGATCACCAGCATAGCACGATTAGTACGTTTGTGTGTTCACTCATAGTCACAGCCCCATTTAAAGGCTACAAGAAGCAGCGGACGAAATCTGGAGCAGCTGATAAATAATACAAAATGTAATTGTTATATTTACGGTCTGCTGGTATTTTACATGGTCACACTGGGAGTTTTGCTTGATTTTCTCCATGTGGGTTCCGAAGCTTGTTGGGGAATAAACAATAGAGCCACTGCCTCAGTAACAGGCATGTCGTAAGAGTCGACATATTCGAGGTTTCCTTCGAAGTCGGAGTACACCTGCTTGACAGGTCAGGAACCTTCCGTCTGCATGCAGATAAGCCTGACATGTAAAACGAATGTGCACGCAAAACGCAACGTTGTGGAACAAGATTAAGTTCCAGAAGTAGGCGAAAAAAGTTCTCGTTGGAGTTTACAGCCGGTGTGGGCAAAGAAGAAGATTAGCAGATTTTTTTTTCGTAACACTCAGCCGTATCAAACACATATTCCCAGCCTGTCCGTATCTTTCAGTATTGTTGTTTTCTAGTGTGTCTTTTATCACCTTCTTTGTCGTGCAAACGTTTGCTTATATAAGTGTGAAATCTTCCTTGTGCCTTTATGCTCCATTGAAACATAAGAGTAAACAAACTTACACTGAGCTGATCTGTCCGTTGCCGTCACCTGTACTTCACTAGTGTCAGGGCTATTAAACTGGTGGTCCGCGGCCCAAATATGGCCCGCGGAAGCCTGGCAGGCGGCCAGCAGATCAATGCCAGTTGCATTGTATTAATGATCTGTCTATGCTGGGAACTCGGGTCTCTTGCCTAGGATGATCTCTATTAGCACAATTTTGTCCCAAGAGTAAACTTTGTTAAATAGCCCTGACCCGCGTCCATGTCGTGGAGCTAATGTTGTTTCCACCATCAGGTAAAGTTTCATCACAAGATTGCCAGAAATGACAAATGACCAGCTTCCCACAACATAGGAACTTCGCGGTCTCAAGGCATGACGTCCGCATCGAGTGCTGGAGATCCCCAGTGAAGGCTGGCATTTTTTTTACGCGGACTTCTAGTTATTTCCCCTGGTTTCTGGTTAGTGAGATCGGACGCTCGTGCGTATTGTTGCGCACGTAAGAAATTTCTTTGCAGCTAGAAATCGAAGAGTAGCCCAAACGGCGCTGCCCGAGCAACATTTTGAGTTAAAATTCTACCCAAAGTATTTCAGGAACCTCGCCGGTTCTACGGAGTTCGTGCAATGCGCGAAATTCTTAGTGAATAGAAATGAACAAGCCGCAGTCAACGTATCTAGTCTAATATCTTGGCGATATCTCCGATCCTCCTAGGCCTCGCTGGTATTAAGTGCTCTGTATGCGATCGGGCAGACATACCCTATTTACACTGACTAACCTGATATTGAGTCGTCTTATAAACATTCTTGTTCACAGTGAAATTGACAGAAGGGGGAGGGGGATGGGGGGGGGGGGGTCTCTAATGGGGTATCAAGCCGTTTGTCTCGCGTTGTAAAGGTCGTGGGCTCGTTTGACGGACGCCTTTTCATCTGTGCAGATTTTACAGATACGGAGACGTCTGGCGATCGTCGTTGGAACCACTTAGTTGAGCGACGCTCTTGGTAGGCGGTTAGACGCTCTGCGAAGAGAGAAGCAGCTATATGGGATAACATGCGGCGCCATGAAGTCGATCCTCATGACTCCGATCAATGTAGCAATAGATGAATGAGCGCCCTTGTACATTTGCTCTTTAATCAAACCCACCACGTCATCGTTAGATAGGAAAGGTTGTTATAGCTGTCATCATCATCATCATCATCATCTTAAACCACTTCTGCTGTTAGGCGGCGTGGGGAGGAATAACTTGCGATCCAGTGCACCTTGGCTGCCACTGGCTATTGTCATGCCGTGAAGGCGTAGAGTGTCTTTAATTTTGTCGGTCCATGTTTTCCGTGGCCGCCCTCTTGCAACTGATCTTCTGAGATGTAGTACTTGTGATGGTAATTGATCTTGCTGCATTCTAACGAGATGGCCAAAACCACTTGATCTACTGTTTTTTGATGAATATAGTAAAAGGTGTCGTTTCCACAATTTGCCTGATAGTTTCTTTATTCACTGGATCTCAGATGGTTATGTTGGCTGCTTTTCTCAGGCATCTCATCTCGCAGGTGGTGATTTTGCGTATTTGGGCTTTAGATAGTGTCCATGTTTGGCACTGGTAGCTTAATGTTGGAATGAAAATGCTATTAATAATCTGTCTCTTTGCACTCATAGTTATGCTTGGATGTCTTAATAATGGTGACAATTGGTATATAAGTACACTTGCTTTCTGACATTTAGTTTCTATTTCTCTGTCAATTCTACCATCATGTTATAGCTGTATTAAACTTAAAATACTCATTCTCATATCTTCTGAAATCTGCTGATTTTCCTTATTCCCCGTCGTGCACTTATGCTTTGTAATTATTATTGCTGTAAGGAATTTATGGCAGTTGCAGTGGCTGGAACTTTTGCTTGCTGTCCCGGCGGTTATGGTTCGAATCCGCGTCGAGATGGGTATTTAAAAGTTAGCTGCCCGGTAGACTTAGTCTGAAACTGATTTAAAGAAATATTTACAGCGGTGAAGGCGACTGTCAGTATATTGATTCTTATCTAACAAATGCTGAATAATCAGTAATAATCTGGGCCTAACCAATGTTTTTACTTGGCCTAAGATGTGAGTATGGGATCCTGACGGTATTTCTTTTAATGATCCGTAGTGTTTGTCATTTGTGATTCTTGACCTTTGGCGAAATGAATTATCTCAGTACTGGCTACCGTTCTTTCTGTAACGTAGGCGTAACAGTTAAATAATGAATGTTGTTTGCTTAGAAATATTGTAGACACAGTTAATAATTACTCAGACGACTGAAAAACATGTCTAGAAGATAGGTCAGCCTAGTACAGGACATTAGGAATGATAATTAAGACAAATATGAAACGGCCCTTGGCAGCATTCTTTGGAAATCCCCTTGCAGAAGAATGAGACAGTAAAGAATCGTACAGAAAATCATTAGTTAAGCAAAAGAAACCTACTAATTTGTCAGATGCCGACTTCCTGTCTGAAGACAGCTAATAGGCATGTTGAAATAGGAACTGGAATGACACGAATTTGTTTTATCATCTCAGTTGTTCTAATGACTGTTTACTGGATTCTTCTTCTTCTTCTTCTTCTTCTTCTTCTTCTTCTTCTTCTTCTTCTTCTTCTTCTTCTTCTTCTTCTTCTTCTTCTTCTTCTTCTTCTTCTTCTTCTTCTTCTTCTTCTTCTTCTTCTTCCTCCTCCTCTTCCTCATTTTTCTTCTTCTTCCTCTTCTTATTCATCTTCTTATTATTCTTCTTCTTCTTCGCGGTAACCAGCTGCAAATTCCGACGGAGAGTTATGGTTGTTCGTCACCCACTGGACTTTGGTCTTGATTCAGAACTTGATTTTTGCGTGTACATCCGTTTTATAGATCTGGCTTCTTTGTTTGCAGACTGTTGGTTCGTTGCCTATGAGGCAACCCCTACATCATGCTTGTGGGTCTGTTCTTTGTTTTCCAAAGTGGAGCTCAAGTACTCACACGGGAATAGTGGATTATTAAAAATTAACCACTACCAACAGAACTAGATGGAATTCAGTTGGCTCCGATAAAAGAGCTGGAATTCAGTTGGCCCCGACAAAGAGCTGGAATACACTAGCTCTGTTGACATTTCCCTCATTCTCTTTCACGAAATCAGATGCTCCCTGTATGTGTTCCGGAGTCTCATTGTAGGGAAAAGCAAGATTAGACCAACTGCCTCGACTGCAAGCATGTCGTAGAAGTCGACTAATTGGAAGTTTCCTTCAAAGTCTCTAGCGGCAGGGGACAACCAGCTACACACAGAAAAGCCACACACAAAAAAAACCCAACAACAAATAAATGTAAACGCAAAACTGAGGCCTTTGCACAAAGCTACAGGCCAGACTGACGAACTACCAGGATTTTCAGCCTACGGCCGGTGAACATAGAAGAAGAAAATGTAGAAGAAGAAGAAACACTCAGATGCAAAAGAAATGAATGAATAAAAGAATCAAAAACTTACATCCCTACAGTCGGGAGAATCTCACACATGCTGCGTCTCATACCTTAGTAGCCAACTAAAAGACGATATGCTAATAGTGCCAGTTGCAACCTGATTGAAAGTCCGCCATTGTTTATCCCTCGGTCAAAGGGACTTAGTTTGAAGACAAAACCCTGAATATACAAGAGCAGCATCTTAGGAATACTAAAATACAGCAGTGAGTGTTGGAAAATGACTGCAATAATTGCAGGTAAACTAGATTTTTCAGTATAAGTGGGAACCACATTCTATGGCGACGGCGCTCGGGACCAGCAAGACCTGGTCGCTGCATATTAAGGTCAGGGATAAATCCCTCCTGTTGGTAGCACAAAGAAGCCACCGTGGTGGTTTAGCTGCTAGACACTCCATCGGATCCAAAGGTCGCAGGTTCGATTTCGAACGTAACTGCAATGTGTCTTCTTCTTCAGAAATGACCTTGCTTTAAAGCTCGACCTAGCCTTAAATAGTACCAAGTGAAGTCCTGGAAAGTAAAGGCGGCCGAATTAATATTGACTAAATCACCCATCGAGTCCTGATTGGTCTAAAAAAATATAGGTCTTGCCCTAAATGCCCAGTACGCCTGAAAACACGAAGAGGGGTTCTCGTAAGCACAGAGCCTGGTCAGTATTAGGAGTGTTGCCCGTGCGGTACGACCCCTCTCATGTTAACAGGTTAGTTGCGTATCCTTTACAGGACGTTGCAGAACCAATCCTAGCAGCCCCTGGCTGTTGTGTTTTTTTTCTCTAGGTAAATTTACGTCCAGTAGCTTGCCATTGCTTTCTGGACGGTTGGCTTCTTGATACCACTGTCGAAACCAACGCAAGGCGCATGGCCCGCAGCTGGGATCGAACCCGGCATTACATAGCGTTCGCATCGACTTAGCCACAGAGCCGACCCCCTCTCATATGAATTATTTAAAGTCGGGAGGATTGACTTCATCGCATCGGGTTTTGTCCACCATGTTTGGGTTTCTCCTCAGAACGACCCTTTAATACAGTTTCTCAAGTTGGGGTGACCCCCAGACAATATTTTTTTTGGGGTGCTACTTCATAACTTTAGTAAATATGTGTGTTCCGAAGAGTTTAGGCGACCCCTGTGAAATGATCGTTCGACCCCCAAAGGGATCGCGACCTACAGGTTGGGAACCTCAGATCTGTATAAAATCGTTGCAGCTGCGAAGCAGAAACACAAACAATTACTGATATTCATTAATTATTCCTTGTGCTCGTCATCATCATCATCACGTGCCATGTCGACTGGCGTGAGCTTTCATGCATCTCCACAGATCTCGGTCTCTTGTTCTCTGGATCAGTTCCGCCAATAATATCCCTCCATACCACCGTCATAGTCCATCTGTCATCATCTCTCTTGCACTGCCTCTCCAACTTCTACCGGTGATTTTCCCAGTCGTCATAACATTCTCCATAGCCCCTCCCCTCCCCCCCCCCCCCCAATCTCATGGCCAAACAACAGTGCTTGTCTTGTCCTTATAGCGGTATATATTGATCTGCTTCCATTAGCTTCCTTCATGTAATCTTTTTTAGTTACTCTGGCAGTCCACGGGATTTCCTTGTTCTGCATACATGGGATTAACTAGTATGATATACTTGTGTGCGCGCGTGTATGTTTTGTTTGTTTCTTGCGTAATGGGCGAGAACGACTCCAAAGACACACTATGGAAAGAAAGATAAAAGTAGACAAAAGAGATCAGATTCACGACAGCTTTAGTTATGGTCTGAAACAGTGTCAGCACACGAACTGAGACGTGCCGGTATTGGATGATGGTAATGATGACGAAGCCGAAGGTTTACCTGATGGATGTCATGGTCAGTCGCCGAGACAGGATTTATCACACCTTAGGACATTCTTCAGGCAACAGTTGAGGGAGAAGAGGAAGGCAGAGGCAGTCTTGGACCAGTAACATTACCCAGTTGAGAGAAAGTAGAATTTTCACACTTATGCGCACCGAAATAGACATGCCACCATTCCACAATAACGTTCTCCTAACGGAAAAAGTGAGACCCATTTTTTAAAATTAATTTCCTGAAACGGGAACGTGATAATATGGTATACTATGGAAATTTATATATATATATATATATATATATATATATATATATATATATATATATATATATATATATATATATATATATATATATATATCTATATATATTATATATATATATATGAGTGCCATGTTTCCTCAAAGGGCAATATAACACCATCGTCTGAAAAGACGGAAAGGTGCCAATCAAATTGGCCAGTCCATTTTAGTTCCAACAGTAAGCACCAGAAAATGTCCTTTTCTTTACTAGTGTGGTATCTGCGAATGTTAGGCCTTTTAATGTGGCCGAGACAATTCTTTTTTTTTTTTTGCCTTTTATTTCTCGGCGCAGCTCTGTTTTTAATTCCAGTTTCCCCCAGAACCTACCAATTTGTTTCTCTTACCATGGCATACAATATACTTTAATGTAAATCCGAATCTCCAGTGCACCAGTTTGGCTTTCTGGTAAAAAGAAAATTTAATTGTTTATCTTACTGCACCACGTAGTAGTCTTTAGTACACATTAGGGCTGTGCCGAATAGTGATTTTCACTATTCGGCCGAATACGAATAGTGGGACTAACTATTCGGCCGAATACGAATAGTGTATTATCATCATCAGGTGCCTTGCCGACTGGCGTAGGCGATCATGCCTTTCCACAATCTGCTATCTCCTGCAGCATGTATCAGTTCGTGTGCTGACACACCTCCATGCCATGCAACAAGACTGTCAAGAATCTTCTCTCGTTGTCTTCCTCTATCCCTCCTTCCACAGATCTTTCCAGTGGTCACCAAATGTTACATTTTTCCTCTTCTCATAACATGGCTGAAAAATGACGACTGTCTCCTTCTTATGTCTGTGATTAGTTGTCTTCGGGCTCCCACCTCTTTCAAAACCATCGCTGGCTCGGCCGTTCGTTCGATGTAATTTAAACGCACCTTCATATTCTCGTTAGCAATATCTTCAAATTTGATTTGGGCGAAGACACCCTGAAAGAACGAAAAATGCATGATCTCTCTCTCTCTCCCTCGCTCCCCCCCCCTCTCTCTCTCTCTCTCTCTCTCTCTCTCTCTCTCTCTCTCTCTCTCTCTCTCTCTCTGTCACACACACACAGACACACACACACACACACACACACACTGCGGTTGTTATTTTATGCAGTTTGTACCACGCAACCGGGTCGCAGTTTTCCCCGCTACGAATGACTTGGGCAACAGTAACTATTGCGTTAATGAGAGTTATTTCAGTCCATCACAGTGTATGCAGAAACGGGAGTAAGGTAACCACTATTCGTATTCGGCCTGACCGAAACTATTCGGCCGAATACCGAATAGTTATTAGGTCCACTATTCGGCCCCGAAGCAAATATTCGGTACAGCCCTAGTATACATGTCATTTAACAGTTCGCAATTCTGATGTTTCTAGTCCACGCACACCCTTTTTTATTGAACACTAGCTGTACCAGGCCACGCGTTGCTGTGTCATAGTTTGGCTAAATGAAAATGAAAGAAAATAGAAATCGCACGTGTCTAATACAATCATTGTCTTCTAAGATATAGAGATAGTCTTGGACCCCCCCCCCCTCCCCCCCCCCCACCACCACCACCACCACCACAACTAAATTCACCTACTACTCTCTCTCTCATCAAAGGTTTTTTGGAAAAGAAAGACAATGGAAATCGCACGTGTCTAAAATAGTTAATGTCGCAATCATTTTCTGCACAGATATAGAGATAGTCTGGTTTTCCAACTTTAGAACACGCACCTTATAATTGTGTCTTTATATTAATGGTCGTTTAAATAGTGTCATTAGCACAGTAACAAAAATGATTATGTGGTTATCACATGCTAAAGCTGTTTGTAATTTTATAGGGGACGGAAGTAAAGCTACAACTGTACTTGTGAATAACAAAGTAAGTCGTAAAAAATAGAAAAGCGGAGGTAGCGTTAGTAAAATATAAACAAATTTGGTAATGAGAACTTGAAAATCACGTGTAAAGCTCTTTAAGTTCTCTTAAATTTAAGTCATTACCCCCTCCCCTCTTCCACCGACTACTGCTCTCTCCCTCTCCGAAGGATTTGAAAATCATTACCTGGCGATATTTTGTTGTTGCTGTAACTGACATTGACATCCCTGTCCATCCGGACTAAAATGGGAAGCAGGAATTGTAATAGGTAGTGAATGGGGCTAGTGTAATATTTACCACATCATCATTCAAGTACCAGTACAACTACTACCACGACCACCACCACAGTAGCTAAAATAATGTCACTGCTATCTGTGTTACCATCGGAGTAGACAGAGAGTCGTGAGCCAGAAGATTTGGTTCCGCATGGCTAGTGCTGTCGCCACAGACTGGTCAGGTTAGGATCTAAATTTCACTTGCCGACAGAAGAACGTCATAACCTATACCGGCGGTCTTCACAGGAGAGCACTATGGTGTAACAGCCCAACCACAACTATTACTGCTGCTGCTACTTTGAGTGGGTAAAGCAGTTACTGTGACTTAAAGCTCTCTCAGTTAATAGTTTGCCCCCCCCCCCCTAAATTCACCGACAACTCTTTCCCTCATTGAAGTAGTTGGAAGAAAAAACAAACTTGAAAAGCAAATGAACACAGGAAAACAAAACCACCATAATTAGGAAATGAACGCTATGGTAAACAGCACAGCTTAAAATTCCAACGCAGATGAAATAACTAAATCTAAATGAAAATAAATGGAACGCTATGCAATCGGAAAGTTTAAAAATGCAATCATAAGTATGCGAAATGGTCAAATTTAATTATCAAATGGTTTACCCAATTACTTGTCTTTTTTTAAAATTTTTTTAGTATAAAGGACAACATGGCTAGTGCTGTCACCACGACAGAGCAGATGAGGATATTATTTTATTCCGGGGTGTAAAAAAAATTAACTACTGCGGATTCGAACCCTGGTCTCCCGCACAGGAACCCAGTGTTCTAACCATTCGACCAACAGCCACTTCATCGGAGCAATGAAAAGAGAACTAAACTATTAGAGAGGTGTGTCCCTACTGCTGTGTCCCGATTATAACACAACTCAAAACCGCAGGCAATTGTTTTCTCATAGACAGAGACTCCAGATATATTAATAAAACGGCACAACAAAAGAATTCGCACGTGTCTAACACGGTTAATGAAGTTAATGTAGCAGTCAATGTCTGCGCCGACGTTGAGATAGTCCTTGATGCCCCCCCCCCCCCCCCATCGAAGGTTGTTTGAAAAAAAAAACAGAAAATAGAAATCGTGTTTAATATGGTTATTGTGGCAATCACTGCCTACACAAATATAGAGATAGTCTTGTTTGCTGTACCACGACCTACTCTATGTATTAGAGAAGGCGTTGGCAGCACGTAACTCGCCGGCGAATGGTGGAAGTCTTGCGTTCTGACTACGGCGCATGCATAATTACTAACGTGGCTATAATTAGATGTCACTAACAATTTAAATATTAGTTTCGAATATTTTTGCTTAAATTGTAGCAAACTATCTCTAACAATGACAGGTTGAATTTCAAACCATGATGGGTGAACATCCGGTATCAAAACAAAAATATCCTGAAAATTTCAGCTAAATCGGTTCAATAGTTTCCGAGTCTATAGCTCATAAACAAACACACAAACATTGATTTTTATATATATAGATTCAGCTTCTTGTCTCTCCCTCCCCCTCCCCCAAATATTGTTCTCATGCAGTCTGCGGGAATAAATTCAAACATAAGTTTAGGGTCAGCATATTTCCTTCTTTAATTTCACATTCTCTATCGCTTTCTAGAATCGATAGTTATGAAATTTCTTCTCCCACTGCTTCGGTGACATCGGGGTTTTCTCCGCCGACTTATTTCTGTGTATGTTTGCTTATGAACACACATGTGGATCTAGGTTGTGTTTCTATCGTGGCAGTAACAATTACAGGCATTGTGGTTAATTCGGGGGCAAATATCTACATTCCGTATACGCCATCTCTATGAAACCGGGTTTGAAAAGAGTTGTTTCAAGAAGAAACAAGAGAAGTTTTCAGCCACACTAAAGAGATAAAGAAGGCACAACACTTATAAGAACCATACGAAACGGGGTAAACGTTGACATAGGAATGGGGAAAAGGAGGAGATGAAGGAACAGCAGCCTGAGAGATTGTACATTGATAGCAGCAGATAGAAGATGCATCGCGGAAATATGTAAAAGAATTAGGGCAGTCTGTTTAGGTTCCAAGACCTATTAGGAGAGAAGATAGATCGTCTCCCCCCCCCCTTTTTCCCCCCCTCACACACACACACACACATACACACACACACACAAAATAAGCATGTCGTACACGTCGACTGATTAGGTTTTTGTTTTCGTAGTCGGAGTGCGTCTGCATAAAAATAATTCAGATCTGTGTAACGGATGTTCGCGAAAAACTCGAGCTCTGGAACAAGACTAAAGTCTAGACGTGGACAAACAGCCAGAACTTTCCGCCAGAGTTTACATCCGGTGAACGCGAATAATAATAATTAGGACAGCCTCGGTTGAAAGAAATTGTTTTAAAATATTCTTAAATTGTTTTATATTACTTATTTCTTTTTTTTTTTTTTTTATAGTCCGTGTCGGACCATTGACCTCAGCCTTCTGTCGCCTGTACTGTCAATCATTTCTAATACAAATGTGTCCACCCATAAATGCTGATTTGTTCAACATCTCTCTTGACCTTTCTCGGCATTGTATTACATTCCCTACTCTTCCCCATTGTGTTGCATTCCATATTCTCTTATATTGTTTTACATACCTTCCTTGTGTTACATTCTGTATTTCTGCCTGTTGTGTTACATTCACTTATTCTCCCACACTGTGTTACAGTCGATATTTTCCCACATAGTGTTACATTCTTTGCTTTCCCACATTGTGTTACATTTTTTTCTAAACCACATAGTGTTACATTCTTTGTCCTCCCACATTGTGTTTCCTTGTTTTCCCACATTGTGTTACATTTCTTACTCTCCCCTGTTGCGTTACATTTATTATTGTTCCCCTGTTGTGTTACATTCCTTATTCTCCCCCTGTTGTGTTACATTCCTTATTCTTCCCCATTGTGTTATATTCTTTTGTCGCTTACATTGTGTTACATTCTCACCTTATTTCTCCATCTCTCAGCTTTTGGCACACCATCATCTTCAAACATAAAAAGATGTGAGCATTTTCTGTAACGCATATTTTTTTCAGAAATTTCCTTGTTTCTCACACTTTCAGTATTACTCTTCCTTGGAGATGACCTAACAAACGTTATTTTCAAAGGAATAATAATTAGTCGCGAAGGCCTGTCTAACAGACTTCCAGAGAGAGAGAGAGAGAGAGAGAGAGAGAGAGAGAGAGAGAGAGAGAGAGAGAGAGAGAGGAGAGAACGAGAGAGAGAGAGAGAGAGAGAGAGAGAGAGAGAGAGAGAGAGAGAGAGATTCAATAACCACTACTGACACCCGGTCACATCCAGACATAATTTCGCCTATTCAGAATGACACACTTAGAATTAGCAGAATTCAAGAAACTAAACACTGAACGCATTTATCAATGGAATATTTTAACATTTACTCAAAGCTGATTAACTCTACTCACTGGCCACTCTTGTATTCAGTCCTCCATTTACTCACGCAATCATCATGTTACTACCACTGTTGGATTTGTTCTCCCCCCCCCCCCCTCCCCGTATGGGTTAAGGGGTCCCACTGTGAAGTAAAAGAAGAATAGTCCCATTGTCTCACTACTAAGGATGTCATAAGAGTCAACTGTTTGTACAGTTTTCTTCGAAGTTGGAGTGTATCTGCCTGAGAGGCCAGGAGGAAACAGTCTGCGTAGAATTATGTTAGATTTGTAAAACGGATGGGTATGCAAATTCGAGTTCTGGAACAAGAGTGACAGTTCAGTAAAAAGGCAAACAGCCATAATTTTCCGCCAGGACTTACATCCAGTGAATGCGAAAAAGAAGAAAAAAGAGCTGTACAACTCCACCATCTGCAGATAGGTATATATTTCATGGCAGTATTTTTTTTTTTTTTAATTATTCCTGGTTACTGTCGTCTAATCTGTTCAGACGCGCGATTCTGCGATTAGATTGTAAAATGTGAGGATTCCTGCTGAGGTTGGCATCCCCGCAGTTACTGATGTTGGCATCCCCGCAGTTACTGATGTTGGCATTCCTGCAGTT
>CAJHNH020006668.1:1252911-1285411 GCA_905116865.2 Candidula unifasciata | reverse complement strand
ACTCCCTTGGTTGTATATTGCGAGGCAGAGTGCATTGTTACTATTGGATGCTCCCACTCTCGAGGAGAACACACGGCTAGATCCCAATGTGGGAACACATTAATTAGAGAAATTCTAGTGATGGTAATTCCCTATATATTTGTAATGTTGTTTATAATATTGATACAGCGCCAGGTTAGCCTATAGCACTCACTAGGACTGGTGTGTGGGTATTGTTTGGAAGGTGAATTCTCCTGCAGAACCAACCCCAGCATTTATTGGCTGTTGTGGTTTTTCCAGCCATATTTTACATTCAGTAGTGTGCTATTGCTTTCTAAACGATCAGCTCTTGGTATCCTAATGTCGAAACCAGCTCAAAACAAATTGTCTGCAGCAGGGATCGAACCCGGCACCCCCTCATTACGAAGCGCGTTCGCAAAGACACAGACGCCGACAGTGGCAGATGAAAAATAAATAAATAAAGCAAAAACAATCAAGAATGTTAAAGTCAGCTTGCAGTCTAGTAGAATATACGTAAGTTTCTCCTAATGAGCTCTAGTGCCGCTTTTTTTAGGGGAGATGTTAGAATAGACCCGCTGCTCCCCCCCCCTCTCCCCCACTTATTATGAGCATGTCGTAAAATGTGATTAATCAGGGGTTTGCTAAGTTGGGCCGAAAGGTCGCAGATATCGCAGCCTAGTTGTAAACCACAACACAAGAGTGCTAAACCGCCCTATTAAGAGCGAACGCACAAGAAAAGAATGAATGTAGATGTCAGGCGCACCTACTTGTTCGCCCAGCGATGTAGGACTGACATTTGAACAAAATATTTGTGTAAATCAACATCTAAGCGCTGCCCACCCTGATATATCTACAAATAGATAGAGGAGAATGACTAGAGACAGATCCAGAAAGTATGTCAACACATTGTTTGCCTTTGTTTATCGAGGTCAGTAAAGTAGGTCGCCAGGTATAATGAGCCTGTAGGAAGGCAATGGCGTGAACCTTGCCCACAGGACGGAAACAGACCTGTGACAGTTATCTTTCATCTGGTTTGCCTCACTGTGAGTCCTCACATCCTTCTATCAGCAACAAATGATCACACGTATTCAGTCGCCCATGTTGCTGGGATAATGAAATATGCTAATAGTATCAGTACTGTGATCTAGTTTCTTTCTTTCTTTCTTTCTTTCTTTCTTTCTTTCTTTCTTTCTTTCTTTCTTTCTTTCTTTCTTTCTTTCTTTCTTTCTTTCTTTTTTTCCTTCCTTCTGTAAACTTTTAAAGTTTTTCTGTTCTAACTTAGGGTTTTAGACTGCTTATCCTTTTCTGATTCACAGTGAGGCACCCACCCCTCTTCCCCATTGTATTTATCCCACCGCTCTCTTTCTGAACACACATACACACACACACATCAATGCGCGCGCACCTACACACGTTGACAGTAAAAACCAGTATGATGTCTCATTTAGAATCGGACCCTGCATAGTGAGCAACCTTACACACTTTTACGAAGCAAACACTGCACCGAACATTCTTCGTTGATGTGATCCCGTGATTGATTATATTATTACCTTCTCTGATCATCCCAGCGGGTGATGGACACTGAATCACACACGCCAGATCTTCTTGCCCTTGCCGTTTCTTGCAGTGTTCTCCTTCTATATCAGCTGCATAGTTTTTAACCACTATCTCTAGGAGTTAAACATCAAGAAGAACTGGCTCATAAACAGCACCCTGTCCCGAAAGTTGAAGTATTTTGGCCACACCAAGCGTCACTGTGGCTTGGAAAAGACGGTGATGGAAGGTGCAGTTTGTGGAAGGTGAGGCAGGGTCAGCCACCGTGAAGATGGATACAAGACATTGAAGATACTTTGGCATTGAAAGCACATGGGGCCGAATAGCTGGCTAGGGAAAGGAATACTTTTAGGCGTGCATTGAAGAGAGCGACGTTCTGTAAAGGACATGCTGATTGATGATGATCTCTAGGTATCTTCTGGGTACATCTCCGTTCATTTCCTCTGCTATTTGAATTTCTCAGGATTTGCTTTCTAGTTTTATCATTAACACCAACAGTCTGCGTGTAGATAAGTCAGACATATGAAACGGATGTGCTCTCAGTTTCTGGAACAGGAGTAGAGTCCAGAAATGGACGAACAACCAGAACTTTCCGCTGGAGTTTACAGCCGGTGAACGCGAAGAAGAAGAAAATCATAAATTGTTTTCAGTGTCGATAGCCTACCTGGTACTGGCATCATTTCCACACCCTTTAGTTCAATGCGACTGGCTTAGGTCGCTTGATGAACTTCCCATTGGTGGGTCTGTTCTTGTTGTGCGCTGGCATTCAATTGATTTCTGTGCTATGTTATGTATCCTTTGCGTTTCATGTTTATTCTAGTTGTCATCAGTTAACTATCTGAGTCTATTTCTGCACCTCTAGAATTTAACTATGTCATGTAGAGACGATTTATATTTCTTGTTAATTCACGTATGATTTTGATCCATTTAATCATCTGGAGCTGTGTATGTGGTGATTCTGACATCACCTTTCATTATGGGGCAAAGTTACTCCTATGAGATAATGATTTAGTGCGCAGAAATTAGTGAATAATTAATTATTCATTTTCTTACATGACCTCAAAATCTTCGCTCTCTCTCTCTCTCTCTCTCTCTCTCTCTCTCTCTCTCTCTCTCTCTCTCTCTCTCTCACCCCCTTCCCATCCCAGCTTCCTCTTCCACATTTGGCATCCCCGCATTAGAGATTGAAGTCAATGTAAACAGCAGGTGAATTACTGGGTAAACTATTTATCATCTTGTGAGACTGAAGAAATTTATGCAGAAGGATATCTGGTGCCGTCGGTAAAGGATGAAAGTTAAAAACGGAAAATGTTTTTATAGAGCGATTAAGAGATGCCACTGATAAACTAAAGAATAGAGAGACCTGCAGTCGAACAAATCCTTCATCTCCCACAAAGCCACTTTTCGCATAATAAGAGAGCAGATCAATGAGATAAATTCACCACTTATAATTTGATTTGTGGACAGTGAAAAATGTATTTGACCGTAGTGATAGAGAATCTCTTTAGAAATTGATGAAGCGCCATGGGATCTCACAGAAACAATTATTACTCTGTAACGACAAAACGATCGCTTGCAATTTAACGACGTATAGGTAGGTAAACGGTTACGTTTGAAACCACAGGAATACGACAAGGATGTGAATAACGATATACTGGGCATGTCTTAAGAAGCAGCAAGCAGAGAGCCAGCAAGCAGGCATTAAATGGGAAACACATGTGCTGAGGAAACGAAGGCATCCAAAAGATACTTGAAAACAAGAGAAGCCAACGTTGCTGGATTGGATTCCATCCATATTTTTGAAATACTTGTACTGGAGGGAACGGAATGGAAGGATACCCTGTGGGCTCTGTGTGGCTTGTAACGGATGGTTGTCCATATTGATGGTGAGATTATGAAGTTGGCACCATTTGCCTAGTTATGTCTTTTGAGTCACAGACAACACATGATGCGTGAATCACTATTTGCGGTTTCCCCTCCTTAGCCTAATGTGCTCTTTTACTTCTTGTATGTGATCAGAACGCACTCAAACAATCTGGCTCGTCCAGTAATCACTACTGCTGGTATAGAACTGCTTTGAAAGTAAAATACTGATACATTTTAATCGCAGATGTTTCTTTATGGGCATCACCTACGTAACCCTCTTATGTTGACTGGTCTTGCCTGATCCAACTGAAAGAGTTAGTTCCCGAAATGCCTTTTCGGAGAGGAGACACGCTAAAAAATTTGAGCATGAGTTGATGTCATTAAGATGGTTCAGATAAAGACACAGGCCTATACTGTTCGTGACAGAGAATGCGTGCCGAGCAGGTGAACTAAATTCTAAGATCTCAGTAAACAGAAACACGCCCAAGGGAGGAAAATCGTTTCTAACAAAAAGAGACTTTATGATTTAGTTGCGGAAATGAATAGATGTACAGTGGTACCTTGGTATGCGTACTTAATCCCTTCCTGATCATTGGACGTATACCAAACGGGACGTTCACCAAACAGGATTATACCAAACAGGACATATACCAAACAGGACTTATACCAAACACATTTTTCTATAAGAAATAACAGGAGAATGATTAATCAGTTTCAATTAAAAAAGGTCTTATTGTTATTGGCACATTTAACATTGATGGGGTTTTATACAATAATTTATATACTGCCTAATACTAAAATACATAAATACAAAAGCAGTTACCTTCATGGGAAGAGTCAAGTGTCTGCTATGTTGATACTGAGGAGGAAAAGGGGGGGGGGGGGTATTGTTTGGAAGGAGAATTCTCCTGCAGTAAAACTTAATTCTTGTGTTCTTAATCTCGCTACTTGAAACAGGCTGCTGTTCACCAGGTTTGACTGTTACTGAAAATATGTCCACATAAATTTGCTTCTGCCTTCTCCCCAGGATGTTTCGGAAATGTGACATTATCTGGTCTTTCCTAATAATGCTATTATTGCTTGTTTGGGCGGACTTTTTTTTTTTTTTTAAATGACTATTTCTCTGCAAAGTCATTATTATCTATCAGCGGCTTTGTCTCAAGAAAGACAAACAAAGATAGCTTGCGGTGTCGCGATAGATTTTGACTCATACAAGTTCTACACCCGGGTCGTATTCTAAACGTGGGTAGTACACTAAGCAAAAGTGTTCCCATGTAAACAGGACGTATACGGAGGAACCACTGTATCTGCTTGTATTTACTGCTTTTAGACTGGTATAGGATTGGGGGAAGGGGAGGGGTGGGAGGTCGTGAGACTGATGATTTAAGGCAGCATGTTTAGTTCAGTCGCCGCGAACTGTGCAGGTTTTATTTTGGTCCCGGAGAGAAATAAAAACAGCATCTCTTACCGAAGATCAAACCCTGGTCTCCAGTTTGAGAGCTGAGTGCACTAACCACTTGGTCAGCTACTCCTGCTACCATAGTAATGCTGCTCTGAAACCCGTGGTTTTCATAACACCACCCTCACTTACTTACTTAGACGCTCCTCTTCTACCTTGGGGTGTAGAGGTTTGCCAGAGAGATCGCCAGACGTCTCTATCAGCAGTTTTCTTTCTGGCTTTGTTCCATTCCAGTCCTCTGTCAGTTAGGGACTGTCAGATGTTGTCTTCCCAGCGCACCCTGGGTCGTCCTGGGGGTCCCCTGGTTCTTAGCCTGCCATGGTGGCCGATTTTCTCCCATTCTGCATACATGTCCAAACCATCGTAACTGTGACTGATCCACTCGGGTTTGTAAGGGCTGGGTATCAAGATCCACCACCCTCACACCCATACAAAATGGATTGAACGTTCTCAGATTTCTGTTCCCCGCCCATCTCCCACCACCACCAAATTAACAGTGACGCAAGCTTTTTTTAAAGTTCCGTCTCCGCTTACACACAGCCTTCTAATGCTTGACAAATTAGTCTTGTGTATTTCTGAAGAGGCGATGGCACAGCGGAACATTATGTCGAAGCCAAGCGGCAAGTAGTGCATTTTATAGCATCTCCCTGATCCTCTTTCCCTGATCATTTGTCATATTATACATGTCACATAATGACTTGAAGACGCCAAGAGGGGGGGGGGGGAAGGGGGCATGGGCTGCTAGAGATTACCCTACACAGGGAAACTTAGCGTGTGATACTACACAGTAAAACAAGCCTGGCGATCACAATCAATATATTGACCTTTTCTCAGCTTCTATCAAGTAGAGCCATTCTCCAGGGTTTAGAAAAACGCTTATGTAATATTACCCCAAATTACAACGGGGAAAGGAATGAAGACTTCCCACGCACTATTGTGATGACCGCGAGAGACCCACAGTGAATATTTTCGGTTAATTTTGTCACACCGATAATCGTTACATATATAATCATGAAATTATGAGAAAGCTCAGACCACGACCGTCTGTAGATTAGGCCATACCAGTCAACGGGAATTCCCCCCCCCCCCTTTCTTTCTTTTTTATGTTTTTATCCTAATTTCTGTTCACAATTTTTTTTTCATCAAGTAGATTTATACACAAACTAGCTGTACCCGGCCACGCGTTGATGTAGCCCAGAATGGTAAACTGGAAAAGAAAGAAAATAGAGCGCTGTCACATATCACTCCTGTCGCGTGCCTAATGTAAGGATTCCTCCTTCAGAACCAACAGCACTCAGAGATAATTATGTTGAGTCGTTTGGCTCGTATTGGTCTAAAGGATTCCCCGTGGCCAATATACGATCAACTTATCTCTGGAGTAGGGCAACTCAAGTATTGGCACTACAAAATATGTCAGTATATATATATAATATTTCTAGGCACACTTGGCTGGACACACCCCACTACTTACTAAAGAAAGCCCCCAGGTTATGATAGTTCATTATCATAACCATGTTAACACATATAATGAAGATACACATACATACACAACTGCTAAACACTTAAAAAGGTGAAATAGAGACACCTAAGTCAGCCATGAAAATGAATGTATGTAATCAATATAAATTAGATATATAAAAGTGAGATAATTGCCAGATCTCAGGATATCATGTCCAAATCACTAGGATCTACACAGACAGAAGGCCTTGGAGATGACATCTTTTCATCACTGGACACAAGGAGCTGTGAGGAACACAACATCATGCGAAGCATTAGACTTATCTTCTCTCCTCTCTGTCTATGATGCCTCCCTCAGCTCTGGATGATTCGACTGTCTTTGACTCTGGGAATTCTGCTCCACTGGATCAAGTAGTAAGAGTACTTCACTGTACAGCAACTGTACTGGTATCTAGCAAGTCTCTATCACCAGTAAGGACACACAATGTCTTTGAGCCACATTAAGCTCTAGCACTGGTAGCTGTTTGCGGCACAATCTCCCACATTTTGGAGATGTCAGGAACCTTCACAGGTGTTATCTGGTGGGGGACAACAAGTTGGTTCTGGTGGTTGGATGGTTGGTGGATGTTGGTGAGACTGTGAATCTTCTGCCAGCTCTTCAGAAAATATACATCCTGTCAAGAAAATAACTCAACATTAGTCATCATCAAGAGGGTAACATCTTGACAGGAAAGACAGAGCAAGCATCAGTCATCAACCCCCATCTGCTAACTCCTCCCTGCTCTCCTGTTTCATTCCTCAGATTGCCTCTCCAGACCAAAAGACATAAGTCTCCTATATTTATCTGTCTGTTTAGTGCAAGAGAAGGCAAGTCAGATATACAGTGGAGATAGATAAAGTGGTCTAACACATATATCACTCTCCCTATCCCCCTCACTCTGCACACAAACACCAATATTTACCGTCAGTACCTGCATTCCCTAGCTTTCCCAACCGCCCCAGCACTCATTGATCTGGGTCAAACACACACATACTTTGATTAACACAGCCCTGACCCAATTCTGTCCCCATTTCGTATGTACAGATTTTGTAAGTAGTTTAAAACGTACACAATTGTAAGGGCATTAAATGTTTATCAGTATGGGTGGTTTATTGAGGGCATAAGCTATTTAGTCTGTACAGTGGAAGATCTACGTTCGAATCCGCTTCTCTAGCGATCAAGAACGGTCGAACTAAGTGAGATCACACAGCCGATATGGATTTCTCTACCGCAGTGACTACTTTACAGACATCATTCTAGGTACTCGTAAACTATAATTAACTTACCCAAGCATATGTAAAAACTGAGACATTTCCAGATTGTCTTGAAAAGTGAAAGTTATACAGGCACAGATTAACACATCTAGACGCTTGAGAAGCTGGCAAGGAGAATAGCGTCGCTTAGACACTTCAGGCGTTGGTACAAAAGAAGTTCCTTGTATACTGGCGCAAGGAGTAAATCGGTTTCCAAGAAACCTCAAATAACTCCCTAAATATATCTCCAAGAGATATACATTTAAAAGTGGAGTTTAGTTAAAGTAACCAGAAAAGGCAGACATAATAATGTTGTCCAATACAGGCCTATATATATAGATATAAGGGACTATATATTTCTGGGCGAGTCCAAGTTTGAATTTTGTGCAGATTACAGGTAAGACAGGTTATCAGCCTTACAGACCAATGCGTAATGGCTATCATTTCACGACAAGCGCACCTGTCTAATATGGTTAATATCAGTCAATGTACAGTTACAGAACACGCAACATATCAGTGAATGTCGATATTAGTGGTCGAATAAAGTGCACTGTTAGAGAGAGAGAGAGAGAGAGAGAGAGAGAGAGAGAGAGAGAGAGAAAGAGAGAGAGAGAGAGAGAGAGAAAGAGAAAGAGAGAGAGAGAGAGAGAGAAAAGATTATCTTTTTATCGAGACTAAAGCATCTGATGTGTCTAAACAGGTAAAAGTAAAGCTGACTGCTATACCTCTAACTGAAAATGAAAATAGCTGAGGAAGAGGTATTAAAATATAAATATGTAAGAAATGAGAACTGTAAAATAAAGTTATAAGCTTTCTGAGCTAACAGTGTCTGTCATAAACCCTCCCTCCTTCCCCAATCATATCTCAATCTCAGAATGATTTGACAACTATCACGTGGCGACATTGTTAAAATAAAAATAGTTAAGAAATTAGAACGTTAAAATATTATTTTAAGCTCTCTCAGTTAACAGTGTCACCCCCCCCCCCCCCCTCCGTGACAATCATATCATCCTCTACAAAGTATGGGAAAGTCAGTGCCTGGCGAAATATTGTTGTTAAATTTAGCTTGGCATCTGTGTCCACCCAGACAAAAATGGGTAGCATTAATCTGTACGGACAAGTAAATGTGGCCAGTGTAACAGCTACCACATCACCCATCGAGTACCAGTACTACTGCTACCACTACCACCACCACCTTCACAACAACAACAACATAAAACGGTCACCACTGTCTGTACAGGTCGTTGTAGCCAAAGGAGTTGGGCGCCGCATGCTGTCGCCACGGACTGTTTAGTTTAAGTGTGTCCCCGACATAAAACTCCGTCACCTAACCAGTGGTGGAACCCACAATAATATTCCGTGGTTTAAAAAAAAAAGTACACTATACTCACAAAAAGCGGAAATAAAAACCCGCACTCGTCATATCTCCCTGTCCGAAGTGACGATGTTTAATTAACCTTGGCATCCGTGTCGACCCAAACCAAACTGGACCGTAAGCCTTCTTAGTTAACAGTTTCTGTCATCAACGAATAGTTATTGATCGAGTGAAGCGTCGGGGGAGGCTAATTGGGACTGTAATGAAATCGGATGTCTTTGGGCGTAAGGCGCAGATGTCGCAACTTAGCTGTAAACTACAACACAACGTGCCAATCGCCCCTTAAGGGGAAAAAGAAAAATTAGGACCATGCGGGGAATGGAACACCAGTCATTCGCGTGAAGGGTAGAATACTTACAACTCTACCACCGAAGACTGAAGACTTTAGGTCAGATATTGCAGCCTAGCTGTAAACCACAATACAACGTGCCAACCGCCCTCTCAAGGGCGAACGAATATTACCCGTGACATGAACGTTGAGCATCATGTCGCCGCTATCGCAGGCTAGCTGTAAACCCCTAAATCGAACGGAAAAAAGTGTAGATATTGCAGCCTAGCTATAAACCACAACAAAACGTGGTAGCCACCCAGTTAGAGCCCCCCCCCCCCTCCTCAAAAAATAATATATATCACCCAGCGGGGAATCGAACACACTATCACCCGAGTAAAATGCGAAACGCTTACAACTAACTACGCTACTAAATACTCTAGCGTTTTGTAGAAATGAAAGTATATAATAATAATGTGAAGTTCGGTGTCACATAGTCAAAGTGGTGAATCGATTGAAAACAAATTCGATCGGGCAAAGAAACAAATAATGATTTGACCGTTGCTGGAGCTACGTTTTTCGTGGTTTGTGCGATTTTCTGACAAAAATCACGCTTGGAGTCAAAGGCAACGCTGTGTGCAAATTTGAAAGCAATCAGTTCAGTAGTTTTCTAGTTTTTAGCTTACATTATCGGAAAATTAAGATTAAAATAGATTAAACATCAGTTTAAATAATTTGCAACATATTTTAATGAGTAATATATCATTTCAAAGACAAATAAGTATGCTATTAAAAAACACACACTACTTTATTAGTTATTACAGACGAACATAGATTCATTTTATAGAGTTAACGCGTATCAAAATCAATAAAATGTAGCAAAAATTGAAGCTGTTTCTGCAAAAGTAGACAAGGTCAGCTTTAACTGGGGCAATTTAATATATAAAGTTGTCCCGTTTGCTCTTCCAGGATGAAATAATTTCATTTTCATTGTGATTTTTTCGGTAATTGTTTAAAAATAGCTTACACATTGGAGATGGTGCTTTAAAAAAAATAATCTGCTTTTGGAGATCGGTTAGCACAAACATCACACCCTTCTGCAACACAATGTTCCTGAATACTGCAAGTAACGATGTGCATAAGTAGCTTCTTTTGCTGTTTACAAGGCGCAAGTTTGTTTCTAATTTTGGTGATATTAGCCTCTGCTTATCCGTTCTTTTTTATTCTACTGATCTGACCAGAGGCAATATTAACCTATGCTCGCTCTGTGCCATCAACACAGAACATCTCGCAGTCGTTCGATCAATGAGGAAAACCCTTTGTTTTCATCAGATGGGTTGACCTATTCAGAAACATAATGACAATCATCATCCTCAATGCTCATAGCCTTGAGAAAGTTGCCGTGCTGGGACCTTATACTCGGGGGGCGGGGGGGGGGGGGAAGTTGGGTGTCCTTTACAGGATGTTGTAGAATGAATTCTTTGGCTGTTGTGGGTTTTTAGGCAAATCTACGCTCAGTAGTTTGTCATTGCCCCTGAACTGTTGGCGGTCGATACCACTGTCGAAACCAACGCAAGTCGGGCAGCTGCCAAATCGCACTCCGGCATTAAGAAGGGCGCTCTCAACGCCTAAGCAACAGACTCCGACTAATTGGCCTTGCTTGCCTTGTTTTGCGTTTGGGGGGTGGGGGGTGGGGCGGGGATCGTCAAGTTCAACCACTATCCCCGAAGGGGAAGCTTTTGGTTATAATTGTGACTAGGTTTTTTTAAAGCCACATAATATGGCCTAACCTTGCTTGCCACCAAGTAGCTTAAAAAAAAGGACGCCCTGCAGTGTTAATGCAATCAGAGGTGACATACCCAAATACTCTCCCGACCGGCGACGAAGTCGTCTTACTGGCCAGCTGGTTGCCGGTAATTGGAAAAACCTGAACTTATTTATAGTCGAAGAAACCCGGGCTTCATAATCGAAAATCCTTGCAAAAGTCACGACACTATCTCAGGACACACTCGCACGCACGCACACACACATATGCCTTACATGTCGGTAGTAATAGCAAGTAACAGAAAACTGTGGTTGGGAAGAAACACCCAAGTCGATTGTAAAAAAAAAAAAACTCTTGGCAAAATTATTTGTAAAACTAAAAACCCATAAAATTTGAAAACCCACACATCTCATGATTACTGGAAATTTGAAATCCGCCAATAATTCCTAAATATAGGACAACTGAGTAAAGAGCATAACGGTATTTAAAAAAATGTACATGATTGACACACACTGTCATCGGTTGGTTGATTAACACTCTGAAAGACTTGTATTTTAACTCTCAAGTCTCACCTTGAGTGTTAACTCTCATTTGTCTTTCGAACGCTGAAATGAGCTTGCACGAATTCGTTCCCTGTTCTGTTATGTTATCTTCGTGAAATGCTAATTGATTGACATGTCACTGGGGTTGGTTTGTATATTTCCGACATCGCGGGCTTACAAGGCAAGTTGATACAGCGGAAGGCATGTCTGCTTCTTTCAGAGTGGCATCCATGTCACTGGGGTTGGTTTGTATATTTCCGACATCGCGGGCTTACAAAGCAAGTTGATACAGCGGAAGGCATGTCTGCTTCTTTCAGAGTGGCATCCATGTCACTGGGGTTGGTTTGTATATTTCCGACATCGCGGGCTTACAAAGCAAGTTGATACAGCGGAAGGCATGTCTGCTTCTTTCAGAGTGGCATCCATGTCACTGGGGTTGGTTTGTATATTTCCGACATCGCGGGCTTACAAGGCAAGTTGATACAGCGGAAGGCATGTCTGCTTCTTTCAGAGTGGCATCCATGTCACTGGGGTTGGTTTGTATATTTCCGACATCGCGGGCTTACAAAGCAAGTTGATACAGCGGAAGGCATGTCTGCTTCTTTCAGAGTGGCATCCATGTCACTGGGGTTGGTTTGTATATTTCCGACATCGCGGGCTTACAAGGCAAGTTGATACAGCGGAAGGCATGTCTGCTTCTTTCAGAGTGGCATCCATGTCACTGGGGTTGGTTTGTATATTTCCGACATCGCGGGCTTACAAGGCAAGTTGATACAGCGGAAGGCATGTCTGCTTCTTTCAGAGTGGCATCCATCGCTCTGGAGGTCGTGAATAGTAAACCTTCTTTGAATCTTTTTTTTAGAGGATGCTGGTCGGTTGGGAAACGAATAGACAGATTGGTTTGTTCTGCACCACTTGGCGGTGAGCTGGTGCACGACAATATCGAGTGGGTTAAAGCCCTTTGATAGCATGTCAGCTGTGCGGAAGAGCGAATTATCGTCACGGTCTAAAGAGAAGGATGCAGTTAACTCAGATGAAAGGCACAACTAGCATATGATCAGACTACATCTGCTAGTAGTAGTATTGGAACTTTCCCTTGTCGATGGAGATGGGTAGCTTCTTCCTTGACTTTACTTCCTGTTTGTGGCCCAGGGAATTCGGGTGTGCGAGGTAATGAGCACGATGATAGACTGACTGCTGCCGCCCCTCGGCAGAACTCTGCGATGGCTACTGGTGACGGAGATGGTGTCGCTTAAAAGTATTCCCAGAATGATGTGGTGTGGGTCTGTCACAAGACGGTTTTGTCACGTGTCTGACTTAGGGTCTCCCCTAGTAACATAAGACACTCTAAAGTGATATATTGTTGTGATGGTGGCTCGTATTGGTCTAGGCGGTACTCAGTAGCTTCAGCAACCACTCCAGGGTCGCGGCTACTCAAGTATTTGAAACTCTCCCTCCCTAACCAGAAACGGGAAAAATTCCCTCCGCTAAAATAAAGCGGTAGTTTGGCCATGGAAAATAGCTTCACTACTCGTGAAAATCACTTACCTGTAATTGAATTCACAATATAATTCACTTCCAATAGATTTAGGATTCAACAAGGTTCCTTTACACATATCCTTACCCATACTTATTAAAGAAGGGTTATTTACTTATTGTGGAATTTGAATACAGGTAATTTGCGTAGCGGTTTACAGGGTGTGTACGGATCTACCAGCATAGGGGTGTTTTGCTGGCTACGTGACGCGGTCCATAACTCAGCTCAGTTGAACTTTTAGTTAAAATAATATAATCTTATTTAACATAATATCATCTTATTTAACATAATATCACGACTTTCCACCATGGAAAGGAACCTGGTCGCTGCAACGTCAAGCCAGTGCATGCGCATTTGTTCATTTTCGGGAAATAAGCAGTAACTCACATCTAGCAGCCTGTGATATTTATGTTTTCTGCTTCATGTTTCAGATATGGACGGAGTCAACTTTCAGGAAGAACCCCACTCCGCCATATTTGTCTTGCATTCGCCCTCTCCTATCAGGTGGAAAGTCGAGATGTACGGAATCAACAGGCAGCAAAAACATCTCTTTGTGGTGAGTGTTACTGTGTGAATTACGGTGAATACTACCTTTCAGTTTCTCTGTGTTGCCATAGGTGTGTGCGAATTCTGCCTTTCACTTTCCCTGTTTAGTCGTATCTGTGTACCTGTATCTTTTTATTTTTCAGTTTCTGTGTGTAGGCATGTGCTTGTGTGAGTTCTGTCTTACAGATTATGTGTGCAGTGGTGGTATGCATATGCCTGTGTCAGTTTTGTCTTTGAGTCGTCATCATTAATGTTAATGTCAGATGATAGTTGCTCTCGCTGAATTCTTACTAGATGACCACCCCATTTGATCTTCTGTTTCTCAATGAACTGGCTGCATGGTGTTATTCCAACAGTATATCTGATAATGTAATTCTTAACGTTGTCTCGGGTAGTTGTCGGCAGCTTTCATGAGGCATTTCATTTCAGAGGTGTTGCTAATGTCCAAGTCTGACACTGGTAGTTGGTAGTGTTGGTATGAATATGCTGTTTATAATCGTTTTTTTTTTTTTGCGATCATACTTGTAGTTTGATGTCTTGTTAACGGTGTCAGTTGGTAGTATATAAGTACACTGGCTCGTTTGCATCTTGTTTCTATTTCCCGATGTATTTTTCCGTTCTCCGAGAATATACTTCCTTGATATTCAAATGCTTAAACTTGCTTCAGACCAGTACCATTCAACCCTGTATGTAGCGGACTCGGAATTCTATTGACCTGTATTATTGCAGTTTTAGTAATGTTTCCGCAAGTTGAACTTAAACTGTTCAGATGGTCTTGCAGTCTACTTCCATCTTTATGTGTGTGCGTGTGCATTTGTGAATTATGCCGCTCACTTTCTATGTTTAAGTCGTATGTATGTGCATGTGGGAATTCTGCCGTTCACTTTCTATGTTGGTAGTCATGTTCTTGTGCCTGTGTCATTTCTGCCGTTGCAGTTGTTGGTTGTAGTTGTATGTGTTCTTGTTTGAATTATGTCTGTTGGTTTCTGCGCGTAGTCATGTGTGTACGTATTTGAATTGTCTTTATAGTTTTGTATGTACAAGTGTCTTCATCTCTCTCTTCTCTCTCTCTCTCTCTCTCTCTCTCTCTCTCTCTCTCTCTCTCTCTCTCTCTCTCTCTCTCTCTCTCTCTCTCTCTCTCTCTCTCTCTCTCTCTCTCTCTCTCTCTCTCTCTGTAGATGTGTGCGTGCGTGCGTCCGTCCTTTCCTCTGCGTGTGAATTATGTCTTTCATTTTCTGTCTAGGCGCAGTAATGTGTGTTTTTCTGTGTGTGTCTGTTGCCCTAGCCAGTTCATAACTTCTATTTTTGACTTATTACTTCAAAAACCCATTAAAAAAATATTTGAATCACTCAAATTCTGATAATTTATATGGCCCCTACTTGATTCGCCTTAACTCTTCTGAACCGGGGTAATATTTCCTTCTAGTGAGCTTCTGTGTGTGTGGGGGGGGGGGGGGGGGATGGATGGTCTGTGTTAGCTTTTTTGCCTCGCGCGCGCGCACACACAGGGAGGAGCACACACACACACATATATAAAAATAGATCACATAAAAACACAAATCTCGCTCTCCATATATATATTTATATATATAAAAACACAAATCTCGCTCTTCATATATATATTTATATATATAAAAACACAAATCTCGCTCTCCATATATATATTTATATATATATAAAAACACAAATCTCGCTCTCTATATATATTTATCTATATATAAAAACACAAATCTCGCTCTCCATATATATATATATATATATATATATATATATATATATATATATATATAATATATATATATATATATATATATATATATATATATATATATATATATATATATATATATATATATATATTTATATATATATATATATATATATATATATATATATATATATATATATATATATATATATATATATATATATATATATATATATATATATATATATATATATATATGGAGAGCGAGATTTGTGTTTTTACTGCTAATTTTATCTTCTTTTTGGTATTTATTGTTAAATTGTAATTTTCTTTCCTACTTATTTGTGCCAGCTTCAGCTGTTGCCCTTCTGTAGTCGTCGTCTTTATTTAGTTCACTCCTAACAAACAGTTGCAGTAAGTCGCTTGATTGTTATAATGTGAACTTTAAACCGATGAGCAGCTGGTCGAGCGGCTAGAACGCTGGGCCACTCAAATCGGAGACCCGGGTTCTAATCATCGGTAAGGTTGGGGATTGTTTTCTAACCTGCCCAATCCGGGACAACAGAACTAGCCATGCGGCCCTAAATCCTTAGACTCATTGTCCCCTAACTTTACCCAGAAGTTGCAAACACAGACATTAATGGCCATATGTCAGTTTGGCAGAACTCCGAATCCTGTTCCCTCAGTCACTTGTATTGCGATTTGTGGCGCGCAGATTTCCGTCTCTTTCAGATTTGCAGATACCCAAAATAAAAATGGTAACTGCGATAGGGCGGAGGCAAGGCCCGACAATTATGAGTTCGAATCCGCAGATTTTTATAATTGACCAAACGCTCCCAGGTCGCCCTAGCCTCGAATTGAATGGTATTTCTTGCTCGAGACATGAGAAAACGTTCATGCTAGGTCATAGTCATCATTATCATTCTGTTGTGTGTTATACATCAGATAGGGTTCGAAGTCTAGTCTGCCATTCTGTCCTCTGCATTCCTTTCGGTATCATGGCTAGAGTTATGTAAAGCACCTTTGGACTCAACAACGTTCGTCTTAGGTTTCTCATAGACGTCCTCGTTCCTTGCCCATTAAAGAATATAAGATGGATATTAACAATATTTTTTTTTTTTAATGTTGAAAACTTCAACTGTTGCAACAACACAAATGACAAGTATTTCGAAAATCTTATAAAAACAAGCAGAATTTGTTAACCTGCTGAAGAAACGTGTCTGGAAGTGGTTATCTCATATAACAGACTTACAGCGCTAGCTTCACAGAAGGCTCATGTGCTTGGTGTCTGGACACATCTTATCATAAATAAATTGCAAAGCAGGCAAACAGTGGGCAGACGAAAGTGCATAATGATAACACTAGCAGATCGCTCATCCAGAACCATCCAACACCACTTATAAGTGAATCAGACGTGAAGATGAAACCACATTAAAAACCTATAAATATTAAACTGTGACACGAAAAATAAAACCGGGGACACACTGAAACAAATGTGTTATCCATTTTGAGTTCGACCACGGAATTGACGTCACCACATGTGTGCCAGGGCCTGTACTACCAACGGTCCTGGCTCATCAACACTAAGTCACACCGACAAGAAGACTTCCGGGGCAACTGATGTCGCAGGTGCTAGGAAAGGTTATCACTATAGTGGAAGGAATCACTTTATGTATTGACTAGTTAGTTAGTAAGTCATTACAGCACATCTGTTAGTTTTTAAATGTTTTTTTCCCCTTCCCACTTTTATAGCGTTGAAAAATCGCAAATTCTGACTGGTTAAATACCAGATAGAAAAACGACTAAGAAGAAATATAATTACAGCAATAACGTGCACATTTTTCATACTTTACCAGCTAGACAACAACTTGTCATTTTTATGTCCCAATCGTATTTGGCATATGTGCGTCCTCCTACCATTGACTTCTTTAAGTACAAACCAGTATGCGTCGCTATTGTAGTCCTGTGCCTTATTAATAACCACGTTTGATGTGCAAGACGTCAGTAAGCTGTAAATAGCTTCGACAAACAGGAACATTCCATTACACACTTACCATTGGCGTCATCTGGCTTCTGTCCATTTTGTATCTAGCATCGGTGGTTTTGGCAGCGCTTGCGCAACGGGAATAATTAGCATTCCGACATCTGCTAAGAGACAGAGCACATATAGGTGTGTCCCTGGTGTTGTGATTAGGAATGGTGTGATGTCTGATTAAACAGCCAGGTCTGGTATATTTCTACTAATAAAAGCATATCGCAAGAAAAGCAACAGCAGTATTATATGATCCTTTATTTTCTTATCTAACTGTGTTGAATTGAGTCCCGAATTGACATCACGCCACTCATGGCATTCCCATGCGCGCTCCGTCATCATCTTCAGCAGCCAGCGCAGAGTTCCAATACTAATGATACCGGTTGTGATCTGGTTATGTGTCCGATTTGCCTTTCCTCTGAGTCTGGTGAGATGGCCAGTTGTATCCTTACTTACTCCTCAAAGTATATGGGAAAGTAGGCTCCCGTCTGTGTGTTCCATAAATACAGACAGTTTTTATTATTGTCGCCCCACTTCTACCCTGGAGTGTATATGAAAATGAGACACAACAGTCTCGTAGGCTTGGTAATCACTGTCTGTCTGTCTGTCTGTCTGTCTGTCTGTCTGTCTGTCTGTCTGTCTGTCTGTCTGTCTGTCTGTCTGTCTGTCTGTCTGTCTGTCTGTCTGTCTGTCTGTCTGTCTGTCTGTCTGGTCTGTCTGTCTCTCTCTCTGTCTGACTGTCTGTATGTCTGGTCTGTCTGTCTGTCTGTCTGTATGTCTGTCTGTCTGTCTGTCAGTCGACTGCCTGTTGTCCAGACATTTATCCTATCGCTTTGCCATTCTCTCAAATGTCATGTAATTTTCATCAATGTCCTTAGGCATTTGTTTTCAAATCCTCTTTAATGGTTATCCAACTTTCAATGGCATATGTTGAACTTTTTTTTCAAAAGAAAACAAATACCTATCTTACTTTTAAACTGTATAAGTTAGTTCCATATTTTCTTCCTGCTTTAAAAGACTTCTTTAGGCATAGCTTTTTGGATTGTAATACGTAACTTGTATATAACTTCCGTTAATGGATACAAAAACCATAATATTTAGAGACTTTTGAGGAAACAAAGTAATGTCAGCTTTACTGTACACAGTACAATTAAAAGAAATAAGGACGTTGCGGTGAAAAGCCTTCATCATCATATAACCAGAAATAAAGAGTATGACAAAAGTGACAATTAAATGGTATGGCAGAATCACTTATGCGAAGCTTAATGAAAGAACTAAATCTGCCCTAGTGAATTAAGGGTTGAGAAAATTGCGTGAATTGGTTATCTTAAAATTCTTTCATCAGGAACTCACTTGAAAAAAAAAAAAAACGTGTTGAAATATGTAAAATGCCCGAAAAACTTAATTAGAGAAATAAATTTTATTCTAGACAGTAGCACTTGACATGTGGAGAAAAGAGATGGTAAATTTAATTCGAAGGGAAGCTGGGCTAGTAACTAGAACTGTACCGAATATTCGCTTCAGGGCCGAATAGTGGACCTAATAATTATTCGGTATTCAACCGAATACTTGCAGTCGGACCGAATACAAATAGTGGTTACCTTACACCCGCTTCTGCATACATGGTCTTAATGCTGACTACACTTTGTTTTCATCAGATGGATTGACGTCTTTAAAAAAACATGATGCCATTCATCATCCAGCTTTCGCGCATTAACTAAGCTGCCAATGACAATTTACAAGATTAGTTACTTGTTATAAAACTCAGAATACTTTCATTCCTAGTTATTAGTTACCACAGACTGACTGAAGGATGCAAAACATTAAATGTTTACTATTCCGTACTAAATTTCGTAAAGTAAGAAGTAAAGCGTTTATTTGACATTATGATTTTTTTTTAAAAAGATTTTTTTTAATTCACTATTCGTATTCGGCTGAATAGTGATAATGACCTAGTACAGCTGTACTAGTAACCACACTAGATTTCACTAGAAAGCAGATGAGTTGGTTCGGCCTTTTAACTCGGCTACCATCAAACAGTACAGACCAAGTGGAACAAGCTGTAATGAACAGACCAAGTGGAACAAGCAGCAATGAACAGAACAAGTGGAACAAGCAGTAATGAACAGACCAAGTGGAACAAGCAGTAATGAACAGAACAAGTGAAACAAGCAGTAAAGAAAAGAACAAGTGGAACAAGCAGTAATGAACAGACCAGTTGGAACAAGCAGTAATGAACAGAACAAGTGGAACAAGCAGTAATGAACAGAACAAGTGGAACAAGCAGTAATGAACAGACCAAGTGGAACAAGCAGTAATGAACAGAACAAGTGGAACAAGCAGTAATGAACAGACCAAGTGGAACAAGCAGTAATGAACAGAACAAGTGGAACAAGCAGTAATGAACAGAACAAGTGGAACAAGCAGTAATGAACAGAACAAGTATAACAAACAGTTATGAACAAAACACGTGGAACAAGCAGTAATGAACAGACCAAGTGGAACAAGCAGTAATGAACAGACCAAGTGAAACAAGCAGTAATGAACAGAACAAGTGGAACGAGCAGTAATCAACAGACCAAGTGGAACAAGCAGTAATGAACAGAACAAGTGGAACAAGCAGTAATGAAAAGAACAAGTGGAACAAGCAGTAATGAACAGACCAATTGGAACAAGCAGTAATGAACAGAACTAGTGGAACAAGCAGTAATGAACAGAACAAGTGGAACAAGCAGTAATGAACAGACCAAGTGGAACAAGCAGTAATGAACAGAACAAGTGGAACAAGCAGTAATGAACAGAACAAGTGGAACAAGCAGTAATGAACAGAACAAGTGGAACAAGCAGTAATGAACAGAACAAGTGGAACAAGCAGTAATGAACAGAACAAGTATAACAAACAGTTATGAACAAAACACGTGGAACAAGCAGTAATGAACAGACCAAGTGGAACAAGCAGTAATGAACAGACCAAGTGAAACAAGCAGTAATGAACAGAACAAGTGGAACGAGCAGTAATCAACAGACCAAGTGGAACAAGCAGTAATGAACAGAACAAGTGGAACAAGCAGTAATGAAAAGAACAAGTGGAACAAGCAGTAATGAACAGACCAATTGGAACAAGCAGTAATGAACAGAACTAGTGGAACAAGCAGTAATGAACAGAACAAGTGGAACAAGCAGTAATGAACAGACCAAGTGGAACAAGCAGTAATGAACAGAACAAGTGGAACAAGCAGTAATGAACAGAACAAGTGGAACAAGCAGTAATGAACAGAACAAGTGGAACAAGTAGTAATGAGCAGACCAAGTGGAACAAGCAGTAATGAACAGAACAAGTGGAACAAGCAGTAATAAACAGAACAAGTGGAACAAGCAGTAATGAACAAAACACGTGGAACAAGCAGTAATGAACAGTCCAAGTGGAACAAGCAGTAATGAACAGACCAAGTGAAACAAGCAGTAATGAACAGAACAAGTGGAACAAGCAGTAACGAACAGACCAAGTGGAACAAGCAGTAACGAACAGAACAAGTGGAACAAGCAGTAATGAACAGAACAAGTGGAACAAGCAGTAATGAACAGAACAAGTGGAACAAGCAGTAATGAACAGAACAAGTGGAACAAGCAGTAATGAACAGAACAAGTGGAACAAGCAGTAATGAACAGAACAAGAGGAACAAGCAGTAATGAACAGAACAAGTGGAACAAGCAGTAATGAACAGAACAAGTAGAACAAGCAGTAATGAACAGAACAAGTAGAACAAGCAGTAATGAACAGAACAAGTGGAACAAGCAGTAATGAACAGACCAAGTGGAACAAGCAGTAATGAACAGACCAAGTGGAACAAGCAGTAATAAACAGACCAAGTGAAACAAGCAGTAATGAACCGACCAAGTGGAACAAACAGTAATGAACAGACCAAGTGGAACAAACAGTAATGAACAGAACAAGTGGAACAAGCAGTAATGAACAGACCAAGTGGAACAAGCAGCAATGAACAGAACAAGTGAAACAAGCAGTAATGAACAGACCAAGTGGAACAAGCAGCAATGAACAGAACAAGTGGAACAAGCAGTAATGAACAGACCAAGTGGAACAAGCAGTAATGAACAGAACAAGTAGTAATGAACAGACCAATTGTACCAAGCAGTAATGAACAGAACAAGTGTAACAAGCAGTAATGAACAGACCAAGTGGAACAAGCAGTAATGAACAGAACAAGTGGAACAAGCAGTAATGAACATACCAAGTGGAACAAGCAGTAATGAACAGACCAAGTGGAACAAGCAGTAATGACCAGACCAAGTGGAACAAGCAGTAATGAACAGACCAAGTGGAGCAAGCAGTAATAAACAGACCAAGTGGAACAAGCAGTAATGAACAGACTAAGTGGAACAAGCAGTAATAAACAGACCAAGTGGAACAAGCAGTAATGAACAGACCAAGTGGAACAAACAGTAATGAACAGAAAAAGTGGAACAAGCAGTGATGAACAGAACAAGTGGAACAAGCAGTAATGAACAGAACAAGTGGAACAAGCAGTAATGAACAGAACAAGTGGAACAAGTAGTAATGAGCAGACCATGTGGAACAAGCAGTAATGAACAGAACAAGTGGAACAAGCAGTAATGAACAGAACAAGTGGAACAAGCAGTAATGAACAAAACACGTGGAACAAGCAGTAATGAACAGTCCAAGTGGAACAAGCAGTAATGAACAGACCAAGTGAAACAAGCAGTAATGAACAGAACAAGTGGAACAAGCAGTAACGAACAGACCAAGTGGAACAAGCAGTAATGAACAGAACAAGTGGAACAAGCAGTAATGAACAGAACAAGTGGAACAAGCAGTAATGAACAGAACAAGTGGAACAAGCAGTAATGAACAGAACAAGTGGAACAAGCAGTAATGAACAGAACAAGTGGAACAAGCAGTAATGAACAGAACAAGAGGAACAAGCAGTAATGAACAGAACAAGTGGAACAAGCAGTAATGAACAGAACAAGTAGAACAAGCAGTAATGAACAGAACAAGTGGAACAAGCAGTAATGAACAGACCAAGTGGAACAAGCAGTAATGAACAGACCAAGTGGAACAAGCAGTAATAAACAGACCAAGTGAAACAAGCAGTAATGAACAGACCAAGTGGAACAAACAGTAATGAACAGACCAAGTGGAACAAACAGTAATGAACAGAACAAGTGGAACAAGCAGTAATGAACAGACCAAGTGGAACAAGCAGCAATGAACAGAACAAGTGGAACAAGCAGTAATGAACAGACCAAGTGGAACAAGCAGCAATGAACAGAACAAGTGGAACAAGCAGTAATGAACAGACCAAGTGGAACAAGCAGTAATGAACAGAACAAGTAGTAATGAACAGACCAATTGTACCAAGCAGTAATGAACAAAACAAGTGGAACAAGCAGTAATGAACAGACCAAGTGGAACAAGCAGTAATGAACAGAACAAGTGGAACAAGCAGTAATGAACATACCAAGTGGAACAAGCAGTAATGAACAGACCAAGTGGAACAAGCAGTAATGACCAGACCAAGTGGAACAAGCAGTAATGAACAGACCAAGTGGAACAAGCAGTAATGAACAGACCAAGTGGAGCAAGCAGTAATAAACAGACCAAGTGGAACAAGCAGTAATGAACAGACCAAGTGGAACAAGCAGTAATAAACAGACCAAGTGGAACAAGCAGTAATGAACAGACCAAGTGGAACAAACAGTAATGAACAGAAAAAGTGGAACAAGCAGTGATGAACAGACCAAGTGGAATAAGCAGTAATGAACAGACCAAGTTTAACAAGCAGTAATGAACAGACCAAGTTGAACAAGCAGTAATAAACAGAACAAGTGGAACAAGCAGTAATGAACAGAACAAGTGGAACAAGCAGTAATGAACAGAACAAGTGGGAATCGCACTAAATACAGATGATGACAACAACGGTCCTAAAGTCCCATGCTCTGATTGCGGAAGACTTTTCTCGACCCTAGCGGGTCTTGCTAGTCACACTTGCCATCGCTATGGGCTGCGAGTCCCAAAGCTCATCATAGCACAGTAAAACTCTTTCGTCTAGAAGGACGGAAAGGTTCCAGCAGAAGCGGGAATCGAAAGAGAGGCCGATCATGCTAACGATGGACGGAGGGAATAACAGAGAGCCTAGAATACCCTGTACGAAGCACAGCAACAGGTTTGTTTCTGCAATGTATACTTCGCATCATAACTGCAAAGTACAAGATGACTGATGAGTTGAGATGATAGTGATATGGGGAGATTATACGATTACCAGTATAGGAGGTGACCAAGTAATGGCTTGTCGCTGTTGAGGATATGTTCTGCATTCTTTACTTCTTGTTAGCGTTCACCCAGTGTAAACCCCGGTGGAAAGTTTCGCTTGTTCGTCCATTTCTAGACTTAAGTCTTCTTCTGGAACTTGCCTTTTGTTCGCACATCTGTTTTTGCAGATCTGTTGTTTTCTGCCTCTCAGGCAGATGGACTTCGAAGAAAGGTTAGTTGCGTATCCTTTACATGACGTTGCAGAACCAACCCCAACAGCCCCTGGCTGTTGTGTGGTTTTTTTTTTTTAAGGCAAATTTACGTCCACTAGTTTGCCATTGCTCCCTGGACGGTCGGCATTCTTGATACCACCGTCGAAACTACCGTAAGGCGCATAGCCCGCAGCTGGGATCGAACCCGGCATCCCGGCATTACAAAGCGTTCGCATCGACTTAGCCACAGAATATTTCGAAGAAAACGCTCCTAATTAATCGACTTTTATGACGTGCATAGGGAGCAGTGGATCTATTCTTCTCCGCCCCCTACAACCAGTGGTCTCCATTGAGGGATTTCCTCCTCCGCCTTTGTTCGTACTGAAAGTTGAACCATTGTGTTGTGGTTTACATTATGAGAAATCCGTCCATTTTAGCCAAACACGTCCTATTTCAGAAAACCCTTAATTAGCCGCCTTTGTCTGCATGCTTGTTAAGGGACAGTTGGTTTGCTCTTTTTTTTTTCACCCCCAAAATTTTGCCCCGGAACCAACATGCGGAAATTGGGGTACAAAGAGCAGAAGAATGAACCAGCATCGTTAGACTAAAGAAAGTGCAGAAGCTAATCACAGGAATAGATCAATAAACTAGCACAAAACAATCGGAATATAGTTGCTGAATCACAAGGATCTGTAGCTGTCCACCACGACACCGTCTCTTTGTCCTCTCTCCATAGAAACAGGAAGTACAAACAGGAAGGAAAGACGGGCAGGAATCGATCAGCTGACCCAGGACCATACTGAGTGTATTTCTCTTAACAGTGGGTGCTCCCGGGAAATCCTTATTGCATTGCAAGACGATACTTTAGTTATAGGCGACACCAAATTCTTTGCGTTTAAAGGCACAGGGGTAAAACACGAATTAAGAAAAAAAAATAGATCTGTATTTTACAGTATGATGAACGTCGTAGCATAGTAACTAAAGTCCGTTCCAGAAGTTCTGACCAGGTTAAAGAAAAGTCTGTAATTTAGTAACCGGTGGTAACGTTATTGAAATACACAACCTGTTAATAATCGTGTCCTTTGCAAAAACGTTTTTGTTTTTAAAAGTGTAAACAAACTTAAAGTTTTCATTTTGCCTTATTTGCGGTATATTAAAAAGAAAGGAAACTTGCGGCGTGCTTACAGCTGATTAACAGGAACTTTTTAAAACTTCAAATTTCACGCGTTTCGTAAATGTTTCACTCTTAGGTGGTCATCTCCAACATTATCCACCCCTTAGTTGTGAATTTCTTTATTGTATGCGGGATAGGCTATTGCAGTAATCACCACGCATCGCTACACGTGGGACTAGATTTGCAAACAATCTCCATGCATGGGTCAGTTACTGTTTCTTCTGTTTTTAAGGGTACACAAATTATTGGTCAAAGATGAAAGAAATTCGTCCTTTGTTAGAAACAGCCTCACCTGTGCAATTGTAAATTATAAAGTTATAATTACATGGGAAATCTAAAACCTCATGCAAAAACTCCTGTTGGCCTGTACAGGAATTTTCAAGATGATTGGTAAAGTGTGAGGTCAAGTCTTCTGAAACGCACCATAGGATAAATAGTGTGGCCGAGTTCTTTTGTACTCCACGCTTACAAAGCTAAAGACATACCATTTAAGTTTCCTGGGTAAATGACTGCTCTGCTCTCTGGTGTTTTCATAGTCAGCAAAGGGTCCACACAGACGACCACTTATCTCAGATTATAGTCCACTATAATGGGCCAGTTTCATTGACTCCTAAACAGCAAAACTCACTCTACTCCGCAGTTCCGTTACTTTATGAAAAGTATTATGCACTGTGAAAGAAAAAGAACACTGACATGTGTAAGCATTCGTTTGTTGGTACAGAGTGGTTTGTGTTGGTCAATGAGATATTCCATGGAAAATTACCGTCCTAAGGGAAACAGATGCTGTTTTACTGGAGAAGATGATATGAGTTTTGTATAAACGCTAGAGGGAAGATTAATGAAGGCTTTGAATGTTTCTGTGTCGACTGTCGTTCTTCTGTTTATGCGAGGATGTAACAGTCGCTTATTTCAGTCTGCTTTCCCGTGTCCATCCAGTCTAGGTGTTAGTTAGCTGTTATGTCTGCTTGTTTTTGACAGGGAACTAAGGTATTGACGAAGGTGATGGGTATGTCGGCGAAGGGACGTAACTAAGAGATGATTAAAAAAATAATTAAATTCTTCCTATTCTTCTTCTTCTTCTTCTTCTTCTTCTTCTTCTTCTTCTTCTTCTTCTTCTTCTTCTTCTTCTTCTTCTTCTTCTTCTTCTTCTTCTTCTTCTTTCTTCTTCTTCTTCTTCTTCTTCTTCTTCTTCTTCTTCTTCTTCTTCTTCTTCTTCTTCTTCTTCTTCTTCTTCTTCTTCTTCTTCTTCTTCTTCTGTGCCACTTATCAGTTCGGTTAGCACGTTATGATGTGTTTTAGAGACTGCATCATCTGCGCCTTTTGGTTTGGGGAAACGAGAAAGTCTAATAGAAACCCCAAGACAAACGTTGCGCAGAGGCGTCAAAAGTGCTGAATTGGAATCTATTTATAACATTAAATGGATTGCACAGGAGGGAACGATATGGTGGCATAGATTGCGAGTACTTTGTGGCTTATAACTAGTGACTGATTTCTGCATAAGCTAAATAAACTACGGCTTAGGGCATCGTGATCTATAAGGGCCTACAAAAATCACGATTTTTGTGTTTGTTGTTTTCGTTTAATATACTTTAAATGCTATTTTCTTTTAATACGTTTTAAATAACTGCAGTATAATTTCTGTGATTTTGCAAACACCTTCTTTTGTTATTTCTTCTAAAACAATGACACGGCAGTGTATTTCCATTATCTGTATATTCAAAAGGCGCATATGTAACAAGCTGGTAGAATAGGTTGTTATAGAGTTGTTAGCCTGTTAGTCATATTGGTTTAGCTACACTTAGAACTCAGAATGGCAGGCTTGCAGATCAGAACTCAACAGAAGTGGCCAATGAGTAAAAACATTTATCCAAGACCCGCGTAACAAAAACAAAAAAAATACACGTGTGTTGTTGTTGTTGATTATTATTAATGTATTGTTATCTGCGAAGCAGGCTAGTTTTGTCTTAAGGAAAATAAACATATGTTGAATGTGGTGGTTGTATTAAATATATTTGATTCGGAATAAGACTTGTACGTGGTCTGACTAGGCGCAGCCTAAATAGGTATATGTTGTAGTTGTTGTTGTGTAATTCACTATTCACATATTCATCGCCTGAGTAGTATGTCATGGTTCCTGCACTAGAGAAACCCTTGTATTTTTTTCAACTTTTCTTTTCTTTTTCGTTTAGTCCAGCGGGGAACTACTTATTGTCCTAACAAAATTTCTCGTCTCCCTTCTTGTTGCCTACTTTTTCCTTCCCGCTAGCTGATTTATATTTGACAATTTTTCAGAGATTAGCTGGTGTAATTGAAAACGCAAGGGCCTCAGGGCTTTATAGAGCATAGGACCGCAGAAAGTCTAAATCCGATCCAGCCTTTAAACGACACAACAGGGTGATAAGTGGCTGTAGGAGGGGAGACAAAGGCCATAAAGAAAAAGGAAACCACTGGTCTGGCACATATTAATGTTGTCTAATTCTTTAATGGAGTGTCATTGATAACTGTCAGTTTTTGGATTCTTATTCCCACACTCAACGCGTTCATCCGCTGCATACCCTAAAGATTGTCCCATGTTAAGGTTCCGTGTCCTTGACTTCTGACCTTGACCCTCCCCTTCTAGATTTATCGATTGCTTCTCAAACCGATGCTTCCCCTCTTTCTTTCTTTCTTTCTTTCTTTCTTTCTTTCTTTCTTTCTTTCTTTCTTTCTTTCTTTCTTTCTTTCTTTCTTTCTTTCTTTCTTTCTTTCTTTCTTTCTTTCTTTCTTTCCGAGTAGCTGTTTTCAAACCCGCTGGAGCAACCAGAATTTATGGGCCCTGGTCAAGAATAGCAGCGTATCGCCTTCAGGCCTGGCCGTTGACATTGATTGACAATATGAATGCGTCCTAATTAATCTGACGGAAGCGCGAAAGGGTATTAAACAGCTTTTAACCTAGAACATCCGCGATCGCAGCCATCTAATTCTGGAAGTGTGAATGTACTTCTAGCAAAACAGCCTGGGTGGGATCATGTGTTGTGTCCTAGGCAGCCAATACGTCAACTCCCTCTACTCCTTCTCCTCGTCCTTCTTCTTCTTTTTCTTCTTCTGTTGCTGCTCCTCATTATCATTATCATTCTCCTCCTTCGTCTGCTTCTGTTTCGTCGTCTTCTTCTCCTCCTCCTCTTCCTTCTTTAAATGTTTAGTTGGCACGATGTGTTGTGTTTTACAACTAGGCTGCGATATCAGCGCATGCAGTCAGTGCACACTGCTCACACCTCTTTTATCGCATATAGTTCTCCAGAATAGGAAGAACTACCAATATCAAAATTGATGAACACCAGTTAAAGCAAGCGAAGGATTTTACATGTCTAGAAGCTTTTTTCCCCCCAGAAGACATAAGCATTAATAAAGAAATCCAGCATGGATGCAATAAAGTCAGTCGAGTTTTAGGCCAAATGGCACGAATTTTGAAATGTAAGTATGTGAATATGAACACTAAAAGAACACTATTCAACTCGATATTCTTACCAACGCTATGCCATCAGTGTAAATCATGGACACGGTCTTCCGAAGACAGAAGGAAAATAGTCACGACAGAAATTCAATGTTTGCGGACTATACTGGGGGTAACGAGAAAAGATCGACAAAAGAACAATGATATCAGGAGGAGAGTCAGCACAGAACCAATACTGCACTTTATAGGTAGGGAACAATTCAAATGGTTTGGTCATGTAACAAGATTTGCAAACAGGCCACTACAGAGAGCAGTGTTATACAGATACAGCGGTAACAGCCAGAAATTGACCGCGCAGAATATGGACCGCAGAAATATCAGAGACATTCAAAAGTACTTTTTCGAAGCGAGCATAGAGCCCGTTGCAGACATCTCATCCCGCCCTGACACCGCGGGGCATTCCAGGAGTAAAGAAGAAGAAAAAGAAGTAGAAGTTATTACACTCACTCATTAATCTCAATGGGTTTATTTCCCTGTCTCATCCTTTTATCTATACTGAAGCCGACCCAATGTTGACCACGTAACTCACCGAGTACCGACTGGTTTATAAAATGAGATCAACCCAATTTACCAAATTCATCTAAATCCAGTCATCTCCTTGTGAGATGCAATATTTCGTTGTTTGAAGCCCTACTCTGGCTCTTGCCAGGGGTCGCAATATAGCCTGGCCATAAATATGGTCTAATGGCTGAACGCGGTTTCTGGGACTTCTCCACGGTGATCCTCATCCACATGGTGGCACTTTGTGTCATCGGGTTTTAATCGCTTGTGTGATGTCCTAGTGGGGTAAAAATCTACTACTACTACTATTTACCAAATACAGAGAGCAGTCTGAGAAAAGTCCCTTACTTTACTTACTTTTGTTAGAAAGTTGACCTAAAGGAACCCTCCCAGGTCTTTGACGTATCGGGCATGTGGCCATAGACATGTATTTGTAAAGAGCAGTGGTTTACAACTTGGTGGGGGAAGGTTGGGGGGGGGGGTCTAGTTGGCGCGAAGAAGTTCAGAAACAGGGGGGGGGGGGGGGGGGGTGGGGGGGGGGGGTGGCGTCAAGCCGTTGTGAAATTGAATCTATTTAGGCAATTTATATTTCTATCTTTAATATTCGACACTTAACGGCAGAAATGGTTTATGATGATGTCTAAAACTAAGCCAGAATATCAGATATCAGCAAGACAAAAACAGTGTCGACCATTACATTGTTATTTGGACACTAAATTACCAGTTGTCGCTTTTTCTTTTGTTGTTGTTGTTGTTGTTGACATCTTGATTTATATGCATCTGCAAGTTCTTGTTAACTGTGCTTGGAATGTTTATTTGTGTCCGCTTCTTTTTAATCACATTTTATAATGTTGGGGGAAGTTTGGTGGTGGTTTGTGGGGGGTGGGATGTCGTATAATCAAAAAAGGTGGGGGTTGGAGGCCCCCATGAAGAAGGTTGGAAACCACTGCTAGGGACCAATCAGCACTCGTGAATAATGCGGTCTGCATCACACCGGTCTACTTTACCTCTTTGAGTCCCAGGGGGTTTAGCATCAAGGGGTAGTCAAGAGAGATGTAAAATCGGCGCATCTTGTGTTCATTGGGCCCCTAGGTGGGAACCTGTGAACGTATGATGCGTTGCTTATGACTCAAAAAGTTACTTCTCAGGACATTAGCTGGTACCCATTTTATGTTGGGTTGGCCTACGAGTCAAGGTCAGTTTTGGAAGAAGAAGACAACGCTCCTGGATTAAAACTGTTGACTTTCA
This sequence comes from Candidula unifasciata, assembly GCA_905116865.2. Classification (NCBI taxonomy): domain Eukaryota; kingdom Metazoa; phylum Mollusca; class Gastropoda; order Stylommatophora; family Geomitridae; genus Candidula; species Candidula unifasciata. The sequence continues at coordinate 1,255,088 of CAJHNH020006668.1, read as the reverse complement.
TGAGTGAGTATATACCCACTCAACTATCATGACACCTGAGGAAACTGGTTGTACATTGGATATTCAAAGAAGCGTTTAACACTTGATGTACCTCTAGATAAGCGGCGTCCGTGGCTTAGGCGCTGTGAACCCGACTCGAAATTCCAGAATACCACGATCGAAACCCACTGCTGGCTGTGTGGATTTTTGTCATGGTATGGGCCGTCGCAGGTCCACCCAGCCTGAAATATGTACCACAATGTATGTCTTGGGGAGGTTAAGACGTACGGCCAAATGCTGACCACATAACCTACCCACTGCTGATTAGATGTAAAAATATGGGAGCTCTTCCCATTTGCCTAAAACCGTAGAAACTGATCTCTACCTTTACTTACTTACTTAGTTGATCCAAATGGGAAAAAAGGCTGTAATTACAGTGAAAAATCAGGTGTGATTCGGTTTTAGGGGGGGGGGGGGTGAAGTAACAAAGGAGAAACCAGATTTTCTTTGTGAGATCAGATATATATATATATATTATATATATATATATATATATATATATATATATATATATATATATATATATATATATATATATATATATATATATATCGATATATATATATATTTAAAAAGTCGAAGATTGGTGCAATAGTTGGAAGTTTGGGGAATAGAAAATGACGCCTCACTAATTTCTTGAGAGCAAAAGTTTTGACAGATGCGATTTAGCGGGGATTAATTTAATGGGCAAGCGTGGGAGAGTTTGACGACATAATTTGGATTGTAAATATCTAGAAAAGCATCATGGAAAACCTGCATGCACCGCCAGGATGCTGGGCAGAAAGGTTAAGGGGTCTTTACAATCAGCCGTCGGTACAGTGACATTGAATGATGAGTATGATGATTGATGATGATGATGATGATGAAGCAGCGTTTAAAAAACAAACACAATCATGACATTTTAGGCACTAAAGGGCATGGAAAACTTCACTATCTTATATTTATAACTGGTAGTTTAAGAAGGTAAATGTGTATTGATTAGCACTCACACCTTGGAGTTTTTAGCTAGCCGTTTTTAGCTTGCCACACATGACTAAGTTTATTGTCTTGTGTGTGTGTATATTAATCTTTTATTTTTGTTTAACTTCTCTGCCCTTGCTAACGGTGTACAATTATAAGTGCTTGTTTCCTGAAGGAAGAATTATCACTGGAGCAACGGAGTGCGCGCACTGGGCTGGATGCTTTCTTCACTGACCAACAAGAATGGTGCAGAAAAAAAAAGGCAAACAGAATTTCGATCAAAGACGGAAAGCAGCGGACCCTGTCAGTATGAGAACCTTTCTTTCACTTCGGAGAAAGGGGACACAGCATGTGTAGAATACACCGAGTACGGGAATGGTCATTCTTCATTTTATTGTTAATTCCAAAGGCTCTTCGTGTTTTGAAAGAGGTAACAGAATAGTTGGGACAGGATTGTTTCAAGACAATGATCACCCACACTAGACTACAGGTTGCTTCGTAAACGTTTTCTGGTAGCCAATACAAGTATTGTAGAAATGTGATGTATGGCTGGCTATAAGATTGATCGGGGTTTCCAAGATGTGTAGCTGTGTGATTCTCATCCTTGAGATGATTAAATGGCACACAGTGCGATCCAGGAGGGAAATACACTTAAGTGACAACTAACGGTTAAAGATTGGGGAATATTGGGAATCGGCATCTGCATCGTCAGCTGGTAAGGCACAACAGTAATAATGTTGCAGACTCTAGAACAGGATTCTCCGAGCGGGTTCTGAGGCCCCGTTGGGGGGGGGGGAGGGAACAAAAGAAGAGCTCCTTAACATGCATTTAGTCAAACGCGACACATTCGGTTTTGCCGAAATCGGATGTCTTGTCCCACCCCATTGTTGATCATTATGAAGCCGTTGTGTTCAAAGCAGTTTCATAATTATGGTATGTCACATCATACAAATTTATTCCCCTGCAACATTAGCTCATGTAATTAACTTCAGAAATACCTACATACCAGAGGTTCAAACTCCCTCTCTCCCTTCTCTCTACATAATTTCCGTACCTCGCCGAGGGCAGAAGTTTGTCTTACCTTTGCAATTTAACCTTGACTGTTCGTTTGGCTGTGTTTATTGTGATCTGTCACTGCATTCCAACTGGCGCTATATTTATGCTGTTCTCGTTTCTTT
>CAJHNH020006668.1:1245411-1247911 GCA_905116865.2 Candidula unifasciata | reverse complement strand
GGCAGCTTTTTTTTTTCTCACTGAAGATATTTCCAGCTGTACTAAACAGGAAAATACGACAAATACAGAGAGTCAAGATAAAAACCCGCAAGGCGAAAAAACATCAAAAACAAAAATAACGCCGACGAAGAAAACAATGCCGTCCTCACAAGTCGCCCAGCCCCCCCCCCCCCCCCCCTCTTCCGCGAGCTCAAGGAAACAAGATAGCGACATCAAAGACCACCGCGGCCACGGAGACGGACAACGCCGAGCAGCCAACACCTGAAGATCAAATAGCGAAAAAATCATTGCAGACGAAAAATCCAGACGCTGAGCGGCCAACGCCAGAAGATCAAACAACAAAGACAACGAAGAAACCGAACGTCGATCAAAACATTCAGCCGCTGCCGTTTCCACCAGACGACGAAAGAACAGTTACGACACCCATAAATAAGGACGAACTCCCGTTACTTCAAACAATCAACGAAGAGGACTCTCCACTCAAAGAAATCAAGCCGACAACACTAGAACACTTGCTTTTCTGCCCTTCTTACATCTTTAAGTGTTGCATTTTGTTTCTACAGCAACACACCTAAAAACTATACTCGCAACACATACAAGATGGAAATAAAGGGGCACTTGGGACGCTCGTAGGTGGTGCACAAAGATAACGCTTGACAGTATAAACCAAGGTGGGAAATCTTGATGTTTTTTTTTTTCCACCAGTCCAGAAACGGTTGTAACCACTATTCGTATTCGGCCCGACCGCAACTATTCGGCCGAATACCGAATAGTTATTGGGTCCACTATTCGGCCCCGAAGCGAATAATCGGTACAGCCCTAGTTTATTGTGCATTTAAAGATCTTCATCGCACATCGGACATGTCCATGAGTTTTCTGATCTCCTCCGCAGTGTTTAGGCTAACAACGCTTATTCTGTTCTGTTTTATATAACGCTGGGTGGCTCCCGTCGATAGGACTGATCCACACTGGTAGAAGGGAAAGAAACAAGGATGGAACCGAAGAATTTCTACAGTAACAACAGTTCAAAAGCTCTAATGACCATATGGGGATAGGAACCTGCGCCACAAATGATAACAGATCACCACAGGAATACATCTACTCGACGTTCTGCCAATTAGAGACGCCTCTTTAAAGTGCCATCATTAGTATAGTCAGTGGCCCACCTGAACCCACTAATATGGAATAATTAAATTGTAGAAAACGCACTGTTATAATTTATAGGCGAAGATGTTAACATTAACAAAGATCAAATAACAAATGTGAATAAAACAGCGGCAGAGCTTTCATAACCGACAGTCTTCAATTGTTGGCTTTTTATTCTTGGTTTGGGGAGGGGGTTCTTTTCCTAAGAGCTCCACGGGATCTTGCAGATATTGTAAGCTGCCCTCCCTCTCTGTCTCTGTTCACTCGCCTCTCCTGCAGCTTCTGTAACCGGCACCCACGGAGTAAGGAAACTAGGACAGTGGGCTGCTCTCGGATCAATAATCTCCGGTTGTTTGCAGATGGGAGGCCGACAGATTGAGGAAGACATCCGGAGCGTTTGTTTATCAGAAGCCGGGGAGGCGGGAAAAGATGGGGGAGTTCTGGGTAAAGATGTAACACAGAGAGGGGGGGGGGGGGAAATCTCTACTGAACAAGGCGATACTGAGGTTTTAAAATAAACGGGGTGGGGTTAGTTAAAGATCGCTATGAAGCAACACTCATTTCAAGATAAAAATGAGGGGAGAAAGCGTAAGTTGAGCGTCGGAAATATTCCATCCTTTGTCCTCCTCTGTTATTCCCTCCTCAAATGGTCTATTTTCTCTGTGTGTTTTCTGTTTTTTGGGGGGGGATGTTATCCTTTATGGAGGTCATTAGAAAATAGGTCAGCTGCCCGTTGGTGCTAAATGATTGGCTGATGCACTGCCCTTTGGAATAAATACAACAGCCCTGACCATGGCTTTCTTTAAGGCATTTATGAGGGCCTGGAATGTGCCCTAAATATTCCTGCACTTTGTGTTTTTTTTCAAGCAAGTTATCGCTCGCTCAGAGAAGAGGCGCTGTGGCAGGCATGTTTGCCTACCGGTAAGTGGTTAACGGGTTCGAATTCCATCGAAGCTCCTTCTTCTTCTGCTGCTGCTGCTGCTTAGAACCTGAGTCATGTGTGTACATACGTTTTGCGGATCTGGTTTATTTGTATGCAGACTGTTGGTTCCCCACTGCTCAGGCAAATTCACTCAGAAGGAATGCTTACAAAGTTAGTCGACGTCTCGGGGGGGGGGGGGGGGGGGGGTTGGGGGGAGGTTGGGGGGGGGGGGGGGGGGAAGGGTTGGGGTGGGGTCTGTCTTAAACGCCCCCCACCCTCAGCATGTTAACAGTATTGGTCCGCAAATTTGCTACTTGTTTGTTTCTTCTTGATACCATTTCTTTGTGTAGTCTAATCCTCAACTGCCCCCCTCCCCCTCTCCCTTTATACCATTTCGTTGTGTAGTCTAATCCTCAACTCCCCCCCCCCCCA